>JBBMEG010000004.1:5838347-5850700 GCA_037832605.1 Cyclanthera cordifolia
AGAGGAGTGTGAAAAATGTTTCCAAGAACTAAAAAGACGTTTGACATCCGCTCCAGTGTTGGCAGTTTCAGAGGGTTCAGGAGGTTTTGTTGTGTACTGCGACGCTTTCAAAAGGGGTTTGGGTGCTGTTCTCATGCAAAAGGGGAAGGTGATAGCTTATGCATCAAGACAGCTTAAGAACTATGAGCAGAATTACCCGACTCATGATCTAGAGTTAGCACCAGTGGTTTTTGCCCTCAAGCTTTGGAGACACTATCTGTATGGGGAAAGGATCCAGATATTCACTGATCATAAGAGTTTAAAGTACTTTTTCACTCAAAAGGAGTTAAACATGACACAACGCCGATGGTTGGAGTTAGTGAAGGATTACGATTGTGAAATTCTTTACCACCTAGGGAAGGCGAATGTAGTTGCTGACGCCCTAAGTAGGAAAACCTCTCATTCAGCGGCCTTACTTGTTACTCAGGTTCCCTTGTAGAGAGAGTTGAACAGAGCAGGGGTAGTGTTAGTTTAGGAGGCTACCGCATAGTTGGCTCGTATGACCATTCAGTTTTTACTGAGACAGAGGATTATTGAGGGTCAGCAGAGGGATCAAGGGTTGACAGTTCTGTTTGGCAGGGTTCACGCCGAGGAGGGTAGTGACTGGTCAGTTGCCTCTGATGGTGGGTTACAGTTCAGACAGAGATTAGTAGTTTCGGCTGATGCCGAGATCAGGGCTGAGTTGTTGTCTGATGCTCACAGTTCTCCGTTTTCTTGGCGCCCAGGGGGTACTAAGATGTATCAAGATCTTAAGCAGAGTTTTTGGTGGAACAATATGGAGAGAGATATTGCAGAATTCATTAGTAAGTGTTTGACTTGTCAGCAGGTAAAGGCACCGAGGCAAAGACCAGCAGGGTTGTTACAACCTTTGAGCATTCCGGAGTGGAAGTGGGAAGATAGATCTATGGACTTCATATCGGGTCTCCCTAGGACGCCAAAGAGATTTAACGTAATTTGGGTGATAGTGGATAGACTTACAAAAAGCGCTCATTTTATACCAGGAGCGTTAGATTACTCGGTTGAGAAATGAGCCTTGTTATATTTGAAGAAGATTGTGCGTTATCACGGGATACCTGTTAGCATTGTTTCAGATAGAGATGCCCGTTTCACTTCGCAATTCTGGAAGGGTTTGCAGGAAGGCCTTGGTACCTTGTGTAAGTTCAGTACTGCCTTTCATCCACAGACAGATGGTCAGACTGAGAGGGTCAACTAGATTTTGGAGGATATGTTGAGAGCCTGCGTACTTAACTTTCCTGGCAATTGGGAGCAGTGGTTGTACTTGATGGAGTTTGCGTATAATAACAGTTACCAGTCCACCATTGAGATGGCTCCATTTGAGGCCTTATATGGCAAACGTTGTAGATCACTTGCATTTTGGGAAGAGATTGGTGAGAGGAAACTCTTGGGCCCCGAGCTGCTGCAGTTGACTAATGATGCAGTACGGAAAATCCGTGCAAGGATGCTTACCGCGCAGAACCGACAGAAAAGCTACGCAGACGTCAGACGCTGAAATTTAGAGTTCGAGGTGGGGAATCATGTTTTCCTCAAGGTTTCTCCCATGAAAGGAATTATGAGGTTTGGAGCCAAGGGCAAACTTAACCCTAGGTTCATTGGACATTTCGAGATTCGCGAAAGGATTGGAGCAATTGCATACCGCTTAGCCTTGCCTCCCTCCTTTGTCTAGCATGCACGATATTTTCCATGTCTCGATGCTCAGGCAGTATGTTCACGACCCTACCCATATCATTGATCACGAGCCATTGCAGATAAATGAAGATTTGAGTTTCGAAGAAAAGATTATTCGGATTCTGGATAGAGATAGAAAAGTTTTGCGGAATCGAGAAATCGGTTTGGTCAAGGTGCTTTGGAAAAGCCAAGCAGCGAGAGAGGCCACCTGGGAGAAAGAGGACGACATGCGGGCCCACTACCCAGAGCTATTCTTACCTTAGTTCACTTTCGAGGACGAAAATTTCCTAAGGGGGGAATATTGTAACAGCCCGACTTTTAGCTCCCTGTTTAACAAGATTAGTTTTTGTAATTTTAGGGCTTACCAGGAACCCCGAGAGTCATTTTAATATTTATTTTGGGTTTGAAATGGCTATTAAAGTCAATTCTCGGAAGTTGTAAAGTCGAAATTCGGAAACCAAGGGTATTTTGGTCATTTTTAGCCCTAGGGGCATTTTGGTAATTTTCCAGGGGGTTTTTGTCTTTATAAATAAAGCCAAAAACATCAAAATCATTAGGTCATCATTTGTTTGACAGCCGCCGCCGACAGATCCTCTCAAAATCCGTGCCCTCAGCTCAGTCGCCGACCATTCTGTTGTCCAATCATTGCCGTCAGCCAATCAGATCGCTGTTTTTTGTGCGCCGCCAACAAAGGCTGCCGTGTCAGCGCCGCCAGCAGGAGTTGTCGCCTCGGGATCACGTGCCGTCAGCCTCAACCAATCACGACTGGAGAGAGAATCACAACTGCCAATCAGCGACTACGATCGTCCCTACCCTGTCAGCGCCGCCTGTCGGCCTGCCTCCCACGTGCGCCGACAGCTACCGACACTGCCAGAGATCCTCAGCTCCTTATTGGCTCGTGATTTCCAAACCTGATTTTGTCGCCCGAGCCTAGTTCGCTGTCGCCCGAACCTGAAGCAGCGAATCCGGCACTGCCACGTACGCCCGAAGCTGCAGAAGTTGTCCCTTACGCGTGAATTTCACGCGCCGTCGTCACTGTTGCAAGCGCCGCCGCCGCCGGTTACTGTTCCGGTCACGCGCCACTGCAGCCTCGCTGAAAACTTTTGGGTAGTGTATTTTGAGTATTTTCGACGTTTCTACTCCATTTTTTATGGTCTCGAGGCCAGATTCTCACTGTTTTGCACTGTTTACATTATTTGTATAGTTAAGCTTGGAAAATGGTCCTGAGACGCGTAATTTGAGCACGATAAAGGAACCCGGTATTCTCGAGCAAGGTAAGGGGATTTCTTGACATTTTTGCAAGCCTTAAAACTAATGAATAGCACGTGTAGCTTAATTTAGATTAAGAATAGTGGATGTCTTATGCCTCGCTTGCTGGTTATTTACGAATTATGTATGCATATTTATGTCTGTTCATGATCATAATATGAGTGCACTCATGAGTGGATGACCCATTAGAAGACCCGGGAGTGGCATTCCCTAACTGGGTAGCCCCGGATGTGTGCAATGATCACCATGTGAGACCCGGGAGTGGCATGTCCCTTCGGGATAGCCCCGGAGTCATTTTCATTACCCAGCAAGTAACTGTTCTACTTAGGTCCTACGAGACTCTTGAGTTTCTGTTTATTATTTGTTCTCGGTTCCATGCCTATACTTCATATGTTTGAATATATCGTTACCGTTCGGAAACCTTACTGAGTTTTATAACTCACCCTGTTTTCTTCTGTGGACTCCACAGGTACTCATGGAATCTACCAGGATGGCTGATCGGTGAGGCTGGAAGGACCATGGGCCTGAGACGTGTGATGTCGGGTTTATGACATTTCTTTTCTTTGAGTCGTTTAAAACTGCATCTTTAAAACAGATTTTCGCTGCATGACATTTTATTTCTGTTCTTGGTTTTTATCTTAAATTGGGTACCCGTTACATGTTTACGAATTTTATTGATATTTAATGAAGCATTTATGACTGGATCCCTCAGTTTAAGGGTTATTTTTAAACTTGCACGTCTGAGTAGAATAAGGTTGACTCAGGATGGGTTGGGTCTTTACAGTTCACGGGCATCTTTTCATTTACGTTCGAGGTCATCTTCTCTTGTCGTTCACGGCCTTCTTCTCCGGCCGTTTGCAACAATCTTCTCTGGTCTTGGCGGTCATCTTCTCCGGTTTGTGCTTTGCATTCTATAGGTGAAAAAAAATAATTAGGGATTGAGGTTGAAGAAAGAGACATTTAGGGATTATTAAAAAGTATAAAAATCCATTGAATATCCTTGCAATTAAAAATTAATTTGGGATGAATATGTAATAATTATAATCAAATTGAATATTCATGCTAAATACTCTTCATTTAATTACTATAATTCTAATAATTAATATAAGTAATTTCTAGGTAAAATTTACTAATTAACAACTTAAACCATTAATCATACCTACATTCTTTTTGATATTACAAAATTCTTAAACTTTCAATAATTTCATTCTCTCTAGGTTAGTTTACATTTCGAGCTATTGTTATTTTTCGATGGATTTCTATTTGTTATAGTTTTAACCCTCATTTAGTTCTCAATTTTAATGGGTTTTAGTTGTTGATATGGTTCTCATTTTTTATTTCTAAATAGTTATGTTTAACTACTTTGTAGTTTGTGAATTGTATATTCTTATAGATGATGTCATAAAGTATTACTAACATATATTATTTTCTTATGTAGCAATACATTTTGTCTACCTAGGCTTGGGATCACGAAGATGTTAATGTTCCTATGAACACATCTGCTTCTAGAAGCAGATTTTGTAGAGGCGTAACAATATGTCGCAAGCTTGCTCAAGACCGGATGGTTGGAGAATGACGCGTTGTTTAATACAATTCTGTCGATCAATCGATAGGCGATGTTGCGACCAAATTATGCACTACATTGGTATATGTGTTAGAAATCACATACATATCTATTACAATAATTGAGCTAATGTCTCTACCTAACTAAAAGAGATGGTAAGGGATCATATAGAGGTACATCACATACTAACCAAATTATTCCTTGTATTACATACTAACCGTCTAACTTATTCTATTGTTACCCGATGTCGTTTCAAGTGGATCCTTTGTCCAACGTCACAAAGTAATGATTGTCCATGTCAAAGGCATTTAATACATTTAGATATACAATTTCTATACAAAGTTCATCCATTCATTCGAGAATGACAATAAAACTTGAGATGCTAAGGGTTCGGCCTAAAAAATACTCTTTCATCACACAAGATCAATGAGATTATTTTGTAAATGTCGGATTATCAGAAGAATTTAAGGTAACTACTTTACTTTTTATTATAATTTAATCTTTAGAACCATACAATATTCATATAAGTTCGTATATGTTGTTTTACAGGAAACAAGTAAAAAATAAAAAGAAAGGAGGTCGAAACAAAGTGTCTTCATCAAATATCTCGAAAGGGATATCATAACTCGGTTATGAACCTCTACACCCTAAGAATACATGTTCCCAATTATTTTATTTACTACTTTACTAATACATGTGGTGCAAATGGTGGGAATTGCATGTAAATTAAAATTGAAATAAGGCATCAGGCAAAATTTGGAAAAATGGAATTCTGGTAATGGCATGACGACTCATGACGAACACACCACGCATAGAAAGGTGTAGGTCTACGGCTTCAAATGCCTCTCCATGTTGGGAATTGGACAACATACACACAAAAGTTCAAGATAAATAAAAAATCAATTGACTTTGGTTTTAGATTAACAAGTTTAATCTACATGCAATTCCCTATAGGTAATAGTTGTTAGTTATATAAAACTTCGAACTTATATTGAATGTCGTATTTGATCTATTTAACGATTCTTTACATCTAATATCTAAGATGAGACGGATATATCATGAGCCATCTTAAAATATCTTCAATAGCCTTCGAGGCTATATCTCTACACCAACTCTAATTACTTCGGGTAAGGACTTTACGGAGGGAACTGAAGAGAGTTATAGGTCAAGTGTGATGTTGAAGTGGGAAGAATAGCGATCTCTAGGGTCTCTATTTATAGGCAATACCTATTTATCTAACAAGCAGCCTATATTTATTTAATAAAATAGTTAACTAATTAATTCTTATTTACCTATCCAATAATTAAATAATCATTAATGTGTTGAATATATAATTAACTCTCTTTAATTAATATTTATCTAATAAATATTTATTTATTAATATATCTAATATATTAATAATTAGTTTAATAAATTAATCTAATTCCTCATAATTAATATGTCCAACATACTAATTAATTTGAACCATTAAAACTAAAATTCCATACTTGCCCGTGTATCAATAGCTATGTAGGACAAAATAATTTGTATTTAAAGAACGCATTTTATTGAATTCGGTGGTAACACTAAAGAGTTATTAATTTTTATTTATGTTAAACCCATGGTTATTACTATGTGCACTTGAACAAGTATATTGCACATGCAATGGATCTGGTTTTATGTGAAACCACAACTTGATCCTAGTTTTTCATATGGAGACATGTTAGGTTGCCTATGCAAAAGGAGATAATTATGTTATAGACGTAATCAAATATATCACTAAGATGGTTGTATTCTAGTATGGTCTTAATCCTATGTAAGTTCTGAACTTCTATTTTATGAAAACATTTTAAAGACTATCACCTTAAATACATGATTGAAGGTTATCAACTGATTAAAAGCTACATGTTGAATTGATTGAAATGGTAGCATTTTGAGTATTTTTTTCTGCTACGAAAGAAATATTTTAAGAATTTTTCTATACATGAACTTTGTTGTTTGTTTGTAATTTTTTTTTTTGTTTTACATGACCCTCAAATTAGTTAATGTGATTTTTGTCTAGTTGTTAAACTTGGGTTAATTAGTGTTTGAAAATGGGAAGCTGGAGAAGCGGAGCCTTGTTGGGCACTTGGTAAAGGCAGTCTCGAAGTAGGTGGCGGTGGTAGTTTTTTTATTATTGCCTTTGCATGGTTGCATATATACTGCCTCTCCCTTGAGGGCTCTGAAAATAATATAGAATAAGAAAAATGAAAATGATTCCCTTTACTCTTTTTAAGAAAAAGAAATATTATTTTCTTCTTTCCTTATATTCTTCTTTCCTAGTTGTCAAAAGTATTTAAATGGTGGGGTAATGGAAATTCTTGTTGCCTATAAATATTCTTCATCAACTAATATTATCTAATATAGATTTCCCATTCTTTGTCTAAACAACCATGAAGTGTAGTACAATAATATTTCACAATTTATCTATGGTTCCAACTGCTCTATATATTATATACAAACTCAAACATTTTTTATGGGTGAAAATTTTTTATGGGTGAAAATTTATCGTAGTGTGGCTTTGCTGAGGATCTCATTATCATACATTGAAAAAGTGAAGAGTCCTCCAAATATTTATCCTAAATATTTATATCAACCTATCGGGTATTAGAGCTCATAAACCCAAATAGTTATTCGGTCCAATAAAAATAAAATCGAAATCTAATTTAAGATTGGTGAATCCGAAAGAAGCACTAACTTGAGAGGACGTGCTGAGGATCTTATTATCCCACATTGTCGATTGATTTTGAGATAGATACGTCGAAAAAGAAAAAAAAACTCAAACTCCATTAAATCTAATTCGTTTATTTTGCAATTAAATAATTGGCCTAATTATTAGAGATAGATTACCGGAGAAAAATTGGCCCAACAAAAAGGAGAGAATTCATGGTTTCACCTCGACCATTGCGATACGTCGTGCATGGACTTGTCCACTCAGCTTGTGAAGTTCATACGTTACTTGGCCTCAGTTCTCATCAATCATCTTCAAGCCAATCCTAAAACGACGTGTCGGCACGGCGGTGCACTTGGCCGGCGGCTGCCCTTTTACTCCACCGGCAAACCCGATTCTAGAAGCAGAAACACACTATTTAGAAAAAGTGATACAAAATAATGCAGTACTAGTTTATATTCTTTGTTTAAAGATCAATTTACAACCATATTTCTTCATTCAGATTGAGGATGGATATTGTTTTCATACTTCCTAGTAATATAGACCCATGATTGATCTTTTGAAGTTAAGTTCTTCTAACACAAATTAAAGGAAGATTTACAAAGTTTGGCTGGTGATCTTCCACCTCCATGAACTGATGTGTATAATGGGAAGAAACAAACTCAACAGTGGAAAAGAACAATGGGAAGAGATAACCTGGTCAGCTTCGGACGTTGCCGATTGTGGAAGGTGGTGGCAGCTGCAACATGGGTGTTGGAGTTTGAAACTGAGAAAAAGATTGTGCCTCGGCCTCTTTCTGCAGCTCGTTAAACCTGTTTATTTGGTCGAGCAATTGTGTCGCTTTTCGCTTACCTCTGTCTGTGCCGCTTTCTGCCAAAGCTTTAAGCAAACTGATCACTCCGAGATTCTTTGCTTCCACCAGATGTCGTTTGTCTCCTGTCCAAAGGAGCACCAAAACTGCAGCTGCATTCTCCTTGCTGCTTGGGGATCCTGTTTTAATGAAATGTAATAAAATGCGGATAGAATCGGCTGCTCCGATGGCAGCCAGTCCTTCAGAATTGCTGGCTAGTATGGCTAAAATAGCCAGTGCCTCATTTACTATCCCTATTGTAGATTCTTTCAACACCTTCATCAATATGGAAACAACACCACCCCTGACTGCCCTTACCTTGTTCGCTTGATAGAAACACAAGTTGAAAAGAGCCTTTGCGGCACCCTTCTTCCCCATTTGAGTACCTCCATTGAACAGTCTAATAAGTGGCGGAATGGCTCCCGAAGCACCAATCGTTAATTTATATTCGTCAACAACAGAAAGAGTGGAAAGAATCGCAGCAGCATTTTCACGTGCTTCCATTCTCCCACACTGCAGCACATGGACAATTCCAGGTGCTGCCCTACAGCACATGATACGTCTCTTGTTATTGTCACAAATTGAAAGCTTAAGCAATGTTGTCACCACATGTTCTTGAGTGAGGGGGTCCGATGTGGAAAGGAGGCCGACGAGGAGAGGGATTGCACCAGCTTCAACAATGGCCGCATGATTATTTGCATTGTGGTTGGCTAGTAGGCAAATCTCACTAGCAGCTGTTCGCATGTCTTCAATTTTACTTGATGTGAGTTTCTGGAGTAGAGTTTTATACTCGGAGCGTTCAGCAGAAGTGTTGAATTTACTGGGCTGAGAACTGCTGGACCGTTGTGGCGGTTCAATCCCATTGGTCTCACACCATTGAGCTATGAGACTACGTAACACATAATTTGGTGTAAGATCTTTGTTAGCGAGATACTTTCGAGTTTTTGGGCATGTTGAGCGTCCTGCTGCCAGCCAGTTCCCAATGGAAGTACGTTCAAAGGTCTACCAGAAAACAAAAATAAAAGAGACTGCATTAGGAATTATTTGCAGTAATATCAAGTTTTTTTTATTTAAAGTGATGGATACGAATATTAAACAGGACTAAATTGAGAGTTTCACCTTGCATTTCGATATGTAAGAAAAATCTAGATAGAATTATGAGATAAACAAAACCATCAATGCAGCTTTGTATTTTAGACTCTCAATTTTCAAAAGAAAGTCATATCCAAATTAAGAATCTAACTTGATCTAAAAAAAAAGCTTTACTTCCAACCATTCAATAGAATGTGAAAAATTTTTCTAGATGATCAAATTTTCATCAAGTAGTCTTTTAATCGACACTATATGACTGGTCCAATCGATCAAAATACATAAGGTGGAAGATATGATCTCCCACCCCACAGTTGTACTACTAAACAGTAAAAGGAGAAAAACTCACACCATTTGGCGAGGTTGGTAGCGAGCTACTTTATCTGGCAAAATAGAATAACAGAGGGAAGAACGGGCTTTCTTTTTTTAATAAAGTTTAGAGGCAGTTATGTTCTAAGAAAAGAAAGAATCTGTACCTGCCCCGTGGAGATAATGACGGGATCTTTCATCAAGTCAAGAGATATTGGGCACTGAAAGTCTTCAGGTATGTGAAGGGACGTTATATCTCTCTTCCCAATTTCAGGGTTTTCAGTTAGCAAAAACTCTTTTATTTTCTTCAACAGTATTGACATTTTCTCAAATCTCCCCCCTGGATCTCCATAGCTAGCCGAAACCATTTCATGCAAAGCTAGAGACTCTTGAGTAAGATCGGCTATATCCACTAGCTGCAACTTCTCAGCCAGTCCCTTCAAGACAGAAGGATCAGAAGCAGAACCTTTGTTGTTGGTATTATACAGAGAGTGGAGCTTAACAAACAGCTCAGGATCTTGTGTATCAATCCTTCCTTTAGCTCTTTTGAATTGAGAGAGAACAAGATCAACCTTGCATACAGAAAGAGTTAGAGATATGCATACAACGGTATAAAACTTTTTAAGTCATTCAAACGTCAGGATACTTTCAACAATCAGATCTCCCTATAGTATTACCAGTTCAAATTACGGAAGAAAAACACAAGGTGATGGAAAATCCAGGGTCATACCAAATTCATTAGCTTCTACTTCCATGGCACACATTTCAATCGGTAGAGATTCTAAGATTTAGTGTTTCAAGGTTCAACGTTAAGAACGGCCAGAAAACCATTTCTATGAGCAAGGAAATAAAATTCTTCTAGTCTCCTTTCTAGGTTTTCATCTCAAAGACGAACAAAAAGCATAATGATATATCCTCTACCTGCTCCTTAACTTCATCAGATATGTCAAGATCTTCATGTGAAATTTCATTCAGAGCTTGCTCTAGTCTAGCTGTCACCTCGTGAAATTGAATCAAAATATGCTCTTTCTCCAAGGCCTGAAGTTCGAATTCAGAAACTTATTAAAACCACAAGGGGAGTAGAAGACAAATATATATATATATATAAATACATATATAACATAACACATACATACTATCTCTCTATATCTATATTTTAATATCTCTTGAGAAGGAGAAATAAATATGATCCGCTGCTGAGATTTGTCTAGCATCAATTATCCCAATCTTCAGCAAAACCGTGATGGTTAATTTAGAAAAATACAGAAAACTAGGCAGAACCTTAACAATATCACAATGTGATGCAGACCCAATTTAGACGAACGTATGAACTCCCAATTTTCCGAAACCATGGCCCTAAGTTCAACTGTCGCAACACAAATGTTGCCCAATCGAATAAAATTTAAGCCAAAGCAAAGAGTGGTTCTCTTAGAATAGAAGATGAACATCGAAACATTATTTCCAGAAGCTGTAAACACTAATCACAATGTTTTGTCGCGGATACGAAATGAATGTAAAGTCTGAAAATCCCAATAGCCGATAATCTGAGATCGTTTCCTTCCATTTTCAACTTAACCAGACAGACATACGAATGAAGAATCAATTCAACACAAAATCGAAACGAAATTCACCAATTGAAGACATGGAATAGCAGAAAAAGTCACACTAATTATGAAATTAACACAGAAAACAGTGAAGTAAACTCACCAGATAAATCTTGCTACCCTCGCTGCCAAGCGTAAGCAGCTTCTTGGTGGATTCGAGAGCTCTTTTGAACGAAGCAAGAGCTGTGACGGTATCACCCGGCAGCGCTTGATTCATATCCATCAACTCCTCAAACATAGGGATCAACAGCTTCAGTCGCCGAGCTAAATTAGAATACGGCTTTTTGACCGGAAACCTATAATCTGAGATTGAAGCAACATCGTTCACCAAGTCGATCAAACTCTGAAAGGAGCCGCCATTGTTCACTTCCCCCATAATAACCGGCCTACAACAAACAGAGAAAATGAAAAAGAAAAACCTATCAAATTCCCCAAAATCCTTGCGTGTTCCACAAGCGAGACTCGCCGTAATGCTGAAAATATCGCTTCATCATCGCCCTGCGTGAGAGAAAGCTTCCATTGCGAAACAAAGGAGGGGTTGCGGGAAGATACAGCGCCACTTTTAAATTACAATTTTGTTGGTTTGAATATGATTTCCAGAATTTTTTTTTTAAGTTTTATAGTTCCATAAAATATGAAAATTAGTTATCATTGTATTACTATTCACAGAGTATGAGCCGCAGTCAAAGAAACGGTTTTTCTTGTTTTATTCGTTCATTCAATTAAATAATTGATCAAATAAATATTGATTTTTTTTTTATCAATTATTTATATATATATATAGAGAGAGAGAGAGAGATAGATAGATAGAAGGAGCGACATGCATGACGCTTATTCGTGAACATAATGACATGCTTGTTTGGACAAACTCATGCATGCGATAAATGAAGTGCATGGTGAAGAATTAACACATTGCATTCATGTTCAAATGGCAACAATTGTAAATATAACCAATGAGTAAAGCCCAAAACATTCAAACTTTAAACAATAAGAGCCCAAACCTCATTTGAGATTAAAAGGCCCAACAACATAATTAAACTGTATATTCAATTAGAGGCCCACTTATCTTGGTTTGGTCTGGATTGGTTCACGCATTATGCGAACCGATTTTGAAATGATTTTGAAACCGGTTCTTGAATGGAAGGCTGAGATTTGATCATGGTGATGGCTTGGTGTGTGGCTGTGATGTTGCCACCCTTGCCCTCCACCTTGTCGGTTCTTCACGCATGTTCACCACGTTGATTCCACTTCTTC
>JBBMEG010000004.1:5859581-5871734 GCA_037832605.1 Cyclanthera cordifolia
ATATTTGCAATTAAAATCGATTTGGGATGAAAATGTAATAATTATTCCCTACTTGAATATTCATGTTAAATTCCCAACTATGTATTAGAACAAATTCATTAAAGTATGTGTAATACGAGTCAATAATATTTTATTATTGTATTTTTTTTTTTACTTATAATACTCCATAATAATACGAGAATTTGAATGCATTAAAAAAAATGGAGATAAAATAATTTAAGTATTTTTTGTTTGGTTGGAAGGAAAATTATTTGAGTTTCACATCCATATTATTTGTATATCTTTTTGTAGATAAGTATTAGATTTAAAAAAATAATTCTCCTCTAAAAAAAAATGTATGTGGTTTATGGTTCAAGTCCTCCAACCTCTATATTCAAAAAAAAATTAAAATTTCAATTAAAAATATGCTAAAAAATTATAAAAGTGTAACGCACGACAATTGAAAAGTGTAAACATCTCATACTTTATTTATCTAAAAGTAGTTATTTCTTGCTATTTCTCAATATTAAAGTAAATTAAATTTCATTATTTAGGATGTGATCCGAGAATCTAAATTGAAATAATTATTTATAAAAATATAATTAATTGTAATATTACAAGAGTCAATTACAATTTATTTAATTGTTCTATTTTTTTAGTACAATTATTTCTACTATTTTCACAATATTAGATTTGAATATTTATTTAAACTATTAAGAATGTGATAGATATTATTTATTTAGTTTTATAAAAGTACAACTTATAGAAGAGGGATATAAATTTATACTTAACTAACATACTATAAGTTTTAGTATACATTTGTTTTTGCATTCTCAATATTTTAGATCATTTTGAAATACCAAAAAAAATATTGGCTATAGTTTTTTTTTTTTTTTTTTAAACAAGTTAGTATGTTTTTATATAAATGAAAACATAATTTCTTACTTAATTTATAATTTTGTGAGGGTAAAAAGTATTGAATAGTATATCATGATTTAGATATTTAATATCATCAGTTGGGAGAAACTATCTTAAATTTAAATGTGAGTATTGTATTTATTATAAATACATTTAATATCGTATTTTTTTATATCACTATAATTTAATGAAATATTAATAGTTAACATATTGGAGTCACTTGGTAATCAAGAGAGATATCAGCGTCATATGAAACACCATCATTTAAAACACCTCTAAAAAATATAGAGAATAATAATCTTTGAACCTTAGGATAAGAAGGCAATATTATTGATAAATACATATGAATTTCAATTCATAAAATTCATATTAATTGAATTGTATAGTGAATGAACCATAAATATATTAATCAAATACAATATTATTTTTATATTACAATAACTTAATATCATACTACCTTAAAGTGTTTAAAAAAAAAATCATTTTTAGACGATTTTATTCTTAAGCCAAACTTTAAATAAAAGATTTGTTCTTTCATTTATTTAAACAAAATTAGTCAAAGATTTTTTTAAATGTTTTTAAACATCTACTTTTACTTTAACATTTTAATGATTTCCATTATAATTTAATTTAAAATACAATTAATGAGTTGTTAAATTTCTTTTCATATTCTTATACTTATTTAAACTTTTAATGAAAATGTTAGAATATGAAAAGTTTAGTCACTTTGTTTCTATTATAGTATTTAATTTAATATATAAAATTAATGAATTTATCTTTAATTATTTTGAAAGAAAGAAAGTAAAATGTTTCATCACTTTCGTCTCCTGCATTTACGTATAAAATTATTTTCAATATCTCTTTACAAACATTTTTTTCCATCATCTATTATGTTTACCTTTATTATTTTTTTTTCTTTTGTATATTATTTATTATACATTGTTGTTTTGCCTTGTAAATTTTGTTGGATTTCTTAAACAATTTTTCTTTTTCTTTTTTTTTTTTCTTTTTTGTAGTGTTGATCCTTTGGAGTTTAAGGTAAAATCTGAAGATGTGCAAATATGAAAAATGAGGTATTGCTCATATTAGATAATTATGATATAGGTTTAGAATTATAATTTGTAAATTAAAATGACATCCCTACAAATAGATAAAAGTTATGTCTTAATAGATTTTATTCTTCTTTTAGGTGTAGCATAGGAGATTAAGTTTTTTTTCAAACAAAAAAATTTAATTTCTTCATTTTTACTCAAAAAAAAGTTTTGCTTCTTAAAAGTGAAATAAAAAACGACGCTAAAGTTAAATAATCATGATTTAGGCTTAATCATTATTTAGGCTTAAGTCATACAATGATAAATTTACCCTTTTATTTACTTAAACAATTTTGTTTTTTAAAACTACTCACAAAACGAATTTTAATATTTTTAAACATAATTACTTTAATTTTTTTAATGTTTTCTATTATAATTTAGTTTAAAATACAACTAATGTAGTGTTAAACTTCTTTTCATATTCTTATATTTATTTAAACATTTAATGAAAATAAGAGAATGTGAAAAGTTTAAATCACTTTATTCTTATAATAATATTTAATATCTAAAATTTATAAATTTGTTTTTAATTATTTTTAATGAAAGAAAGCAAATGATATCATAACTTTCATCTCCTACAATTTTATATATATATATATATATATATATATAGTTCTTTTTAACATATTTTTACAAACTTTTTTTTTCCATCATTTCTTATGTTTAGATTTATTTTTCTACTTTTGTTTATTGTTTATTACGCAGTTCTTTTTTCTTACAAATATGTATATTTATATACTCAAATTAAACTTAAGATTTTAATAATATATTTTATATCAAGATTTTTGATATAGTTTCTATTAAAATAAATTAAGTATACAAGTTATAGGATGCATGTATTGAAGCAATATATGAAATTTGACTTACAATTTGATCTTCATCATTTATTCTCCAAAAAAGTTGAGTGCATCTTTTTTTCCATCCTCCACTCGATTCATTGCTCTTTAAAGTTCAAATCATATCAAGATCTTGGTATTGCATTTAAATTGTATATGATGAGTATGTATCCAAGCAATATCTCAACTTTGATTTTTCATTTGAACACCAATTTTTGTGTTTTTTCTCGTAGGTTAGAATATCTTTACAAAAATGAATTTATATTTCAATTTATGTAACGAGAATTATAATATTTTTGTGTTTATTTATTTCTACTTTAAATGATTATTTTATAAATAAATGGGAAAAATGTGTAAAGACATTAATTGAAAATATTAGAAAATGACTTATGAGAAATTGTTAAAAAAAAGAGACAAATTTGTCTAAAAAAGATTTATATACTAAGTCACACTTTAATATTTTAAAATTAAGATTTAAGATTAAGATTAATATTAGAATTAAGATAAGATAATATTTCAAAGAACAAAAATAATAAAGTTAAATCAAATTCATATAATATAAATTCATGAACAAATAATAAAAAATATGAAGAAAAATCTAGTTTTACGGATGATCTTGACTTAAATAATGTTTATATTGAATATGACATGAAGATTTAGGTTTATTTAAAACCAATAAATTATTATTATATACCATCTTGAGTTTTGATAAAGTAGAAAAAAAAAATTATAGTGATATTTTTCAAAATAACATTAAATAATATTAATATTGCCTTAAGATTTTTTTATATTTGGATGATGTTAAAATAAATTACACGTGCAACACACAAATATGATTTATAATATTATTAAAAGACAACAGATATTCATTTGTTTTGGTGGCTAATAGATAAATATTAAATGTATACTACAAAATTGATACATTTATGATAAAATTTTAATACATGACTTCATGAAACACAATTACTTAAATAGGAGGTAGGACATTACTATTACATCATGTTATTTATAAATAATAGCATGATATTTCTTAATACATTCAAAAACAATTTCTATATACAAATCTAAAAAGTGTAGAAGTCATTGCAAACTAAGGTAGGAGCTACATAAAACCTCAAGATGTCATTAGCATACCCACTTTTTAACAACAGTCAACAAACTTGTTTTAAAAAATTAAATTAAAGTTGTTGAAAATACATAAGAGATGAGTGAATAAATTGGTAAATAATTGAAAAGATTTCCCACAATGTTTGAGATTGTTGAAAGTTTGATAGAGTAAATAACAGTTTTTTAAATAAAATGGAATAATATTTGCAAATCTAATAAGAGAAAAAAATTCTTTTAAACTTTGTTTTACAAAAATCCGTTAGTTTCAACCGGGGTAAACATGATATTTGTTTTTTTTTAATATTTTTTATTTAATTTAGAATAGAAAAATATTTTGCAAATATTTTAAGAAATTGTTTGTTTTTTATTACAATCATTACTTCTAATTACTCAAAATATAAATGAGAGCCAAAAATCGATTTCCACGATCAAATATATGACATAGTGATGAATTGTGTTATAGGCTAAAATATCTTGAAATACTCGGACAAGGCTAGGACCCCTCCCGGGGGTTGGCCAAATGGAGAGCACAACGCTCATTGGGTCGACCGAGTCCATGCCGACCCCGCGGGGGTCGGCCAAGGCCAATCCGGCTCTTTTGAGACTGGCCAAAGTAGGTCTAAATTCCTCAAATATGGGTCAATAAGGTTAGAACTCTCCTCTAGGAATCCACCGAGTCCAAAGTAACGACTGGATCCCCTGATAACAGTCAAAAGTTACGGCGAGAAGGCTAGGAACCCCCTTTAGGGGCGAGCGTGGAGGTGATGACCTGTAAGGATTGACCAACATGAAAGCCGACCTCTAAGGAGATCGATCTAGTGGGTCAGTCCGAGTGGGTTGGTTGTGGAGGTTAGGACTCTCTTGTGGACGAGTCGACCAAGTCCAAGTATAGCTTGGGGACGCTGCACCTCGTAACGTCCTAGGGTTACATTGAGAAGGCCAGTACCCCTCTTTAGGGGCGAATCGTGGAGGTTAGGACCCGTAAGGGTTGACCGAGACCAAAGCCGACCATTAAGGAGATCGATCGAGTGAACCAACCCGAGTGGGTTGGTCGTGGAGGTTAAGGCTCTCTTGTGGACGAGTCGACCAAGTCCAAGTACCGCTTGGAGACATTGCACCTCTTAACGTCCTAAGGTTACATCGAGAAGGCCACACCCCTAAGGGGTCGGCCGTGGAGGTGAGGACCTGCAAAGGTTAGCCTAATCCAAGTGACTCCCAAGACAAAGCCGTTACACCTCCAAAGGGTAATGATTATGAGTTACGCCGGTATTCATTTCCTGCTTAATGACAGACATTTCTAACAACTGTCCATTAAGCCGCCCATAAGTGAGCCGCAACGGTTACAAAACCGACTGCTATAAGAAGTCAGATCATTCTCCATTTCAAAAAAAGCTAATCTAATAGATGAACTACGCTAAGTACTCTTGTAAGCCGTTCTAAGTTCTAAAAGCTACTTCTAAAATTACTCTCCTAAACTCTTACTGACTTAGGCATCGAATGTATGTCCTGTGACTCACACTGCACCGATATGTCCTAAAATTGTTCTTTTTTGCAGGATTCTCGTCCTCGGTAATACAAATTGTACTATGGATATCTATTGATCATTTTTTTACACCAAAAAAATGAATTACTATCAAATAATGAAACCAACACGTTACTGACTCTTTCGATAGGTAGCATTGGGTTGTAACTTGTTCATCATCATACTTTTTACGCTATAAAGTTGTTGAGCCATGCATATTATTTGAGAAAAACTTGCACTAAGTAGGCAAGCTTTCTTTAAGAGTGATGTTGTATCGTTTGGTGTTACATTTTTTTTTAATAATTATAAAAAAATAATAATTGTGTCACTAATGGTGTCATATCACCCGTAAATAGGGTTTGTCTTTTTAGTTATAAAAAGACATGTTTTTCTCGCATTATTTTTCATAAAACTTTTGTTCTTTCGCTTACTTTACCAACACTTTTATTTCAATATCATTATTGAAATCAATGTTCTTTAACTTCCGATCTCTTGATTAGAATATAACGGGTAAGTTTATTGTTTTTTTTTAGTTCAACAAAAAATTAAGAAGATTATTCACACAATTCTTTTGGTCATAAACACACGTTTATACCCGTTAATCTATGTCATTGTTGACTCTAAAAACATATTTTTGGGATGAAAATAATGTTCATAAATAAGTTCTTTGCAAAAAAGTTGATGGGCATATTATACTTTGTTGACCTTACTTAACCTTTTATGATAATATTTTATTTTATTTTAAAATAATTTTTAGTTCAACCACAAACATGACCAATATTTGAACCCGATAACTTTTAATTATGAACACATTTATGTCAATTCCATAGGTTTTGTTAGCATTAAATTTTAGTCTCTAGACATTTTTTGATGAAAGATACGAATATATAAAAATATAAAGTATGTCAGAGACATATTATGAGAAAACGATATTACATGAAAGTCCTCCGATTAAGAACAATCTCTTGAATATTATAATGTTTAAATAAATTAGATTTATAACATCAAGAGGAGAATAAAATAGTGATATCTTCTTTAATATCTTTTGGCGATCTTTCGGCATAATCCGAAGATTCTTGAGTTTCGTTCTTTCCAAATAGACCACGTAGCTGCCCCCTCTATAGACATAAAATATAATTATTTTAGTCTTTTACCTTATATTTTTGTTATGTTAAAAAGGTAAGAGGTTTAAACATTATATGTTGAAAAAATAAAACAGCACATAAATTAGTTGAGGGCAAAAAAAACTGGCATTACCCCCAAACAAATTTATCATAGATAGATCTTATTTTAAGTTTCATTCAATTTCAAGTTCTTTTTTATTAATTTTTTTAGGTTGTAATGTTCGAGTGAGAAGACTTGAACTACAAATTTGAACTATAGATTGACTTGATACTAATGCATGTATAATGTCAGTTGTGTCCACTTTGACCACTATTACATTCAATCATTGAAATGTATTAGTTTCACAATTGAAATCTGTCGACTAAAATTGGTTGAATTGATGTTTATATAATTGCTTCTTTTAACAAAAGAGAATTTGACACGTGAAAGAACTTTTTTCTTTTTTTTGCTGCCAAATAAAATTTCCCTTAGAAAAATAGTGACAATTTTTTTTTATAAAGTTTTTTGAAACATTCAAAAAATAAAAAAAAATTAGAGAGTAGCGTCAACCAAAACAATTGTTAAATCAAAATAGCTCTATGTTTATAATTAAAAGTTTGATATGATTTTTTTCACCTTAAATATTGATTTTTTTTTTTTTTTTTTTTTTAAGGCAGAAAAATCTTGAAAAATTATGTTTCTAATTAAAATCTTCAATTCATTTTGTGAGGAAATAACCGGATGATTCTTCAACTTTTTTGAGTAAAATAGCAATCGAACAATGTATATTTGAACTTTGATCAATGGATTACACTAAAAAAATATATAATTTAATTTATTTTTTTAAGAATAATTTGCATTTTCTTTAAAAGGAAAATATTTTTTGCCATTATTTTCCAAATAAAAACAGGAAGTCCTTGCTACTTGATTTACTAAAATCATTATTTAAATGAAACTCTCCTCTTTTTTTGACAAGTGCGTAGTATCACATTATTTAATAACTTATTTAGTAAAATTAAAAAGAAAATCAGTTTTAGAGCAGTTAATTAATCAACATTATTGTATGACTTGTAAACCAATTACGCAACATTAGGAATCTAACTGCCCGAAAATATCTGATCCCTACCCGCGGTCAGCTTTACAACTGCCCGCACTGGTACGGTCAGCTTCTCTCTCTTTTCCCAATTTCAGGCTTCTTCATTTCACCCGATAGTATTTAGTCATGGTCCTAATGGACAGCTTCGCACTCCATGGGCGTGGCCTCCATTTCTGATCGAAAAGGAGCTTTAATGGAGTTTGCAGGCTGCGGCGGGGACCTCAATTGAGTTTCTTCTGCTCTGTACTGAGCGATTTGAACAGAGGAAGAAGATGGGTCAGGGGCTGAGTTGCAGTTCGACTCATGAGAATGGATTGTTTAGTGCTGTGCAGTGCGGTGATTTGGAGATGGTTCAAATTCTGTTGGAGAACGAACCGTCTCTATTGCATAGTATTAATCTCTATGATCGTCAATCTCTGCTTCATATTGCCGCTGCTAATGGGCAGATCGAGGTGTGTTCTTGTGTTTTGCTTCTTGTTTTAGTGGGATTTTGTTTGATTTTGTTCCAACTTGGTGCCTGTTTGGTGTTTGTGTATGGTTTGTTATACTTGGTTTAGTGATTAGGAATTTCGAGTGTGGTTGATTGAGAACTCTGTTTTTTATGTGTTTTGTTCTATCATTATCAGATCCTTTCCTTGATTTTGGAACGATCTATCAATCCGGATTTGTTGAATCGTCACAAGCAGGTGGGGCTTATTCTCTTAATTTGATTTCCTTTATGTGTGGGTGTTTGAATATTTGAGTTACTTTCAAATTGTTTCGTCTCACTGGATTTTGATTATTTAATTTGAGTGTTCATGTTAGACTCCGCTTATGCTGGCAGCAATGCATGGGAAGATCTCTTGTCTGAGGAAGCTCCTTGAAGTTGGAGCAAATGTATAGAATCCCTCTCTTTTGCTTTTTTACTAAAGCCTTATTTGAAATACTAATTTGGATTTTGAATCTTCTCAGATTTTAATGTTTGATTCCTTTAACGGGCGGACTTGCTTGCATTATGCTGCTTATTATGGCCATTTTGATTGTTTAGAAGCCATTCTTTCTGCTGCTCAATCAAGCCCTGTTGCTGCTTCTTGGTATTTATCGCTCTGTTTTAACATTACACTCATTCACTTTGAGGAGTAAAATAATTCATTAGAATAACTTATTGTGAATGAAATAGGGGATTTGTACGATTTGTGAATATTAGAGATAGCAAGGGAGCAACCCCTTTGCACTTGGCAGCTCGTCAAAAACGACCTGAATGCATTCATATACTGTTGGATAACGGAGCTCTTGTTAGTGCTTCAACTGGTGGATATGGGTATTTTTCTATATCAAGTATTTTTTTTAAGCTTTCTTTCGTTTTGAAGTTGGATTTGACCAAAAACAATCTATAAACAGATGCCAAGGAAGCACTCCCCTTCACTTGGCAGCTCGCGGAGGGTCCTTGGATTGCATCAGGGAATTGTTGGCTTGGGGGGCTGATCGCCTTCAGAGAGATTCCTCTGGGTATCATAAAATACTCGTTTACATCATAATCTTGTTTTTAGCTGCTCATGGCTCAGCTAATTTATGTCTTTGTGTGTGTACAGGAGAATTCCTTATGTAATTGCTTTGAAGCACAGACATGGAACCTGTGCAGCCTTGCTGAATCCTTCATCCACAGAGCCACTTGTTTGGCCATCACCCTTAAAGTTTATCAATGAGCTTGATCAAGAAGCAAAAGCTTTATTAGAACAGGCTCTAATGGAGGCCAATAGGGAAAGAGAGAAAAGCATCTTGAACACAACTTCTGAAGGACTTCCCTCTCCATCACATTCAGAAACAGTGGATGACAATTTGTCTGAGGTAATCAAGAATTCCTTTGTCATTAAAGACTGCCTTTAACTTCTAGAATTAGACTTTAAACTAAGCAGCCGTCTGGTATTCGAAAGGTCGTGGATCTATCTTTGACTCAAGTGTATGATGCAGCGTTTAAATCCAAAATTTTCGAGTAAGAACCATGATTCAAAGCTATGGTGATTGATAAGATTTTGAAGCTTTGGGGATTCCCCATATGGTCACTGAGTGGCCTTTTGTCCTTAGACTATTGGTGCTTTGCTTTCCTAATTTGGCGGCATTCACTTTACTTCTAAAACCATCTCTGATATAATGTAGACTTGTCATTTGTTTCTTAGAGAGCTTTTTCCACTTAGGCTTTTAGAAGACACGTGATGAATGGTCCCAATATCTGCAATTTCATTTATCAGTTCTCTTCAATTCAGAGTTTTTCAAACATTATTAGCATTGCTGCTTTTTCTCCCCCACACTTCCTTATAAAGAAGTTTTTGCTATAGTTCTGTCGTCCCATTGGTTGTGAGATTTTGAACTACTTTTGAAATATTTGTAAGTACTGGGAAACTTGATTTGTTGCAGACTAGTGATGGCTATGCAGAGCTATGCTCCATTTGTTTTGAGCAAGCTTCCACTATTGAAGTCCAAAACTGTGGGCATGTCATGTGTGCTCAATGCACTCTTTCCCTTTGCTGCCACAGCAAACCGAACCCCGCCACAGCGTGCCTTACACCCCCGGTTTGTCCGTTTTGCCGAAGAAATATTGTTTGTTTGGTGGTCGCTAAAACAAAAACAGGGAAGGAAATTGATCATGATCATGAAACTAATGGCTCCAAGCTGAGAAAGGGAAGGAAGTCTCTCAACTTGAGTGAGGGTGGCAGTAGCAGCTTTAAAAGCTTGTCGACTGCTTTCGGGAAGATTGGCGGTGGCCGGAGCTCAGGACGGATAGCTGCAGAAGATGATCAATCGGTTGATAAGCTTGGTTAATAGGTGGGAGTGGGAAATCAGTACTATCCTTTATCAATCAAGATCACTTTTTCTCACATTGCAAAAAGATCAAGAAATTCATTTACTTGGCTTTTGATGTCGGGCCCCTATGGATCCATAGGATAAGAAGGAAAAAAAGAAAAAGAAAAAGAAGTGTTTGCTTGTAGAAATAGGCAATAAGAGAGAGATATTAAGCAAATGAATGAATTGGGTTGTTGGTGAGTTTTCTCTTTGTAGGTCGAGTTTAGTTGTGTAATATGGTTTCTTTATTTTGATATTTGAAAAAGTCAAAGTAAGCAAAAGAAATCCAAAACCAAAAAAAATTATTTTTTTATTATTATTTTCTTTAATATTACAATTATTGTGAGCGAAGGGCGACCTTATAATATTTACACGTACACTAATGGAGGAAAAGAAAATTACTTAGAAGATGTCAACATATACTCTTTAATGGGTGAGATTATTTATGGGTAGAGATTATTGGACCTGGGTTGAAGCTTGTCTTCAACACTGTAACATAGTATACAAAAATTTTCTCAAAGAAAATTAGAGTTTAATCTTTGTGGATTAAAAATTTAAAATTCAGTCCTTATAATTTGGATAAATTTACGATTTAGTTCATATATTTTGAAAATTTAGAATTTAATCTTTAAAATTTGATAAAATTTAAAAAATTAGGTTAGTTCGTAATTGTTGGTGAATAAATTATGTATTTAATGCTGAGAGTGTGAGATAAGTAATTGTTGAAAAAACAACCTTATTCTTATATTAGAAATCACATCTGCGTACTTAATTCGCCTACGATTTACAAATAGCATGAGCTATTTTTTAAGTTTTATCAAATCATAGGAACTAAATTCTATTTTTTTTTTCAAATTATAAAGACTAAATTCTATATTTCTCCAAACTACAGAATTAAATTCTATATTTTTTCAAATTATAGGGACTAAAATCTAGATTTTTTTTAATGGAATTATACTCTAACTTTCTTAGAATCATAGATACAAAATTTATAATATACCTTTAAAAAAATTAGTATAGAATTAGATTAATCAATTAAATATCATAATAAAATTTGAAGATTAATATAGTTGATAATAAAGAGATGAAAGATTATTATGATTACGTAAATAGATTTTGAACGATGGTTTTTTTTTTTTTAAGAACAATTAAGATTAGAAAATTTAAATTCGTACTAACATGCTATGGAAACTCTAAAAAAAAAAATAAAATAATTATAATAATAGCACGTTTAAAAGGGAAGTACGCAAAAATATATAAAATAATTATAAACAAAAATTAATAACTCCTAAAAACTTCAAACAAAAATTAGTCTAAAGTTGCTTAATAAAATATAGAGGATAATTGACAAAATTTAAAAGTATTACGCAAATATCAAAAAAAAAAAAAAAATTCTGTGAAGGGACACTTGGGTCAGCGATAAAGAACGGATGAATTTTATTGAATAATAACTTTGGCTTTTATAGAGCCTTACAAACAACAATAACAAACAAAAGAGAATTAAACTCCTACAAATTAGTTATTTGAAAACCACTAACACCTATTAATTTGCTAAAACCAAAACAGAATCCTATTAATTGCTAAAAACATTATAGACCAAGTAAAATACTCCAACAAATTCCTCCCCGTAAACTGAAGTATGCTGAAACAACATCAGTTTACTCAAGTCTTCGAACTCCA
>JBBMEG010000004.1:5874142-5919165 GCA_037832605.1 Cyclanthera cordifolia
CGTAAATTACAAGAAGATAACTTTTTAGCATCCCGAAACTTCGAAAAAGAAGCAAGTGCCTAAACTACTCTTCACAATCCGGCAAGCTCGAAAATGAAGAGTGGAGGTAATGTTGTAAGCTAAAAATATTCTGAAAGACTCGGAAGAGAATGAGACCCGCACGAAGGACAAATAAGTCAACGCCGACCCCCGGGGGTCAGCCAAGTCCACTGCCGAGCCCCCTAGGCCCGGCCAACGCAGGGGGTCGGCCAAATGGAGGCCACAACCCCCCCGGGGGTCAGTCGAGTCCATTTTCGACCCCTCGGGGGTCGACCTCACCATTTCCGACCCCCCGGGGGTTGGCCAAATGGAGGCAACAACCCCCCTCCCGGGGGTCGGCCCTTGCAGTCTCACCCTTCTAGAGTCTGGCAACGAGTAGGTAAATCCGAGTGAATTGACCGTAGAGGTCAGGACTCTCCGAAGAGTCGACTGAGTCCAAGTAACGTTTGGAGGCGCTGCACCTCGTGGCGCCACCCGTTACAATGAGTAGGTCAATCCGAGCGGATTGGCCGTGGAGGTCAGGACTCTCCGAAGAGTCGACCGAGTCCAAGTAACGTTTGGAGGCGCTGCACCCATGGCGTCGCCCGTTACAACGAGTAGGTCAATCCGTGTGGATTGGCCATGGAGGTTAGGACTCTCCGAAGAGTCGACCGAGTCCGAGTAACGTTTGGAGGCTCTGCACCCCGTGGCGTCGCCGTTACAACGAGTAGGTCAATCCGGGTGGATTGGCCGTGGAGGTTAGGACTCTCCGAAGAGTCAACCGAATCCAAGTAACGTGTGGAGGCACTGCACCCCGTGGCGTCGCTTGTTACAGCGAGTGGGTTGGCCCGATGGGGTCGGCCGTAGAGGTCAGGACTCTCCAAAGAGTCGACTAAGTCCAGAATCAAGACCGTTACACCTCTAAAAGGTAACGGTCAGGAGTTACGCTGATATTCATACCCGACTTAATGACAGACGTTTCTAACGACCGACCATTATATCGCCATAAGTGAGCTGCAGCAGTTACGAGACCGACTGCTATAAAAGTCAAGTTATTTCTCCTTTTCAGGAGACGGATCCTAAGCTAAGTACTCTTAAGCCATTCTAAAGTCCACTAAATTATTCTCTTAAATTTCGTTTCTGACTTAGGCATCGGAGGCCCTGTGGCTCACACCACACCAGTGTGTCATAATTTCGGTTTTTTGCAGGCGCTTTCGTCCTCAGTTAAACAAATTTACTGTGAATATCCGTTGACCATTTTTCGGCATCAACAATACATTCCACATGAAAATGAAGAAAGAAAGAAAGGGTCACTGTAAATTGATATCTTTATTGGTTTGAAAAAAAGCCAGAAATGCAATCAATATCATGTGGAAAAAAACAAAGGTTCAGTGTCCACAAACACAAGCACAAAGCATGGCAACTCTACTGTCATTTGAAGGCTCAGTAGTTCCTCCATTTATCCCATTTTGGGCATCTGAACCAAGGCTAGATTGAGGAGGAGCCACACAGCCATTGATGAATAGGGAGTTTGGTTCAGGAGAAGACCGAGCCAATTCTATTTCATCCGGTCCATACACGATTACACTCTGATTTCTCCTATTTTCGTCGGCTGCTCTTCTTTCTTCTGCCAAGAAGTGGCCTAATGATGGGCTGCTGTCGATACTATCTGCATCGGTACGGTCCCTCCAACAGAAAAGCCATATCCTTGACCTGGCATTGCTCCTCTTGTCCTTTGTGCTCTCTGGTCTTCTTCTTCCCCTGATTGATCTTCTTGAGAATTCCAAGATGTTAGAAACTCCTATGAGACTCCCAAGTGTGATGCTCTTGTCATGGAAGAAAGATCCTGTTGACTGCAGTATTAACAGCAAGATTGATTGTCATTACTTATCATTTTAGCTTAATTTTGAAAATTGCTAATATCTATTTTAGATGGTTAAGCTGTATCTATGCATAGGATCTCGAAAGAAATTCTATAGCACCAACTTTCTTTTATGTTCATGAATGAAGCCATTTAAGTGCATCTCGACTACACCCTACTATGTTTGATTTTCTTTTCTTCAGCATCAATCTATCATTACTTATCTACAAGATGGGATGACAAAAATTATGAGTCAAAGGCCAAAAGATCACAAGGGATTATTTCTTGCAGTTCTTGTTGATCTCTTTACTATGCTACTAGTGAAATCAAAAGCTCTTGTCTATATTATATTGCATTAACATGAAATTACACAATCAGCCATCCTCTTCCTACGAGCTTCTTCCACATCCTAAACATTAGGGAGCCATGCAGTATTTGTTTTTATAAGAAACAATATACTTTCTTTCACGTGTGAAAATATACAAAAGCTCGTAAAAAACTAGTATGTCAAATTGCAAGTAGAGTGGAAAGGTTATAGCAACACAAGATTTTATGTGATACATGATATCTTGTGAAAATAATCGAACTACGTATAAGTTGTCTTCGACATTCACAAATTCAAAAAAAAAAGCATCCTCATCGAAAACTCTGGGTATGTAACCAAAGATAGAAATGATAAGTCATGGACACAAGATTTCATGACAAATTTGGCATTATGAACCGAAAAAAAAAAAGGTGAAAATGGGGGACATTTCTCCATCTACATTACTTCCAATCTGAATGCATTAAAAGCAACAAACACAAAGAACAAAACTAAACAGTAACATTCCCATAACGCCATGAGAAGTTATAATAATCTTCATTTCATAAATAAAATTTTCACATTACAAAAACCTCAGTAAAAATAAAGGAAAATAAAATAGAGAGACCTCAGTATCCAAGTCGGATGAAGAATCAGTGAGTGAAACAGAAGAAGCCGTCATCAAAGTGTTGAAAGACAATGATCCCAAATAGTCTCGGTTTCCAGGTAACCCAACTCTTACATTCAGAGGTTGTAGACCAAGAGGCCACCCCTCTCCCTACAATCAAATCAACATCAAATCAATTCAAAAACTACAAAAAGCAATCCGATAAACCAATGACAAAAACGACCCACCAAAAAACACATCAGAGGAATAATGTCAGTAAAACAGAGACGACCCACAAGAAGAATCCAGAAAAGACCCATCAATAAAAGCATTCAGAGGGAAAATCCAAATGAATGAGGAAGAGGAAACAAACCAAATACCTGTTGAGCCATGTGCGCCTGCCAAGTGCTCGATGAAATGCCGGAGAGAGTTAAACTTTGAAGAACTTCCAACCCAACTGTCCTATGAAGTCACCTCAAGAATCCGATCTCATTTCAGAGAAAGTGGAGTTGTCATTTTCTTCTCAACTGGTGAATTAGGAAGGAAATCAAACTGGGGTTTGGATGAACAGGGGAGGGCAGTGGGAATAATAGAGACGGAAGCGTTTCATTCCAGTTTTAATTTCATGGAGTTTTGAGGACTAAGAAAAAGTGAGTCCAAATAAATGGGTCAAAAAGAGGGAAATTGCTTTAGGATTATTACCATTTTGGTAGCATTTTCATTTTCATTTTTCTTTTGACTCGCTTTTTCTTTTTTTCTTTTTTTTTATTCTCTTCTCTCTCTCTCTCTTGGTTTCTTTTTGGCATAATATTACTGAAGAAAGCAAAGCCCAAATTTCAGAAGCTGTCTCACTGCAATTGACGGTTTTGTCCCTGATGATCTCGTAGAAGTCTATAGAAGATAGGGGTAAACTGATAACTCCACTAACTCTACCACCAAACTCAAACGGTAAAAATTGAATTATATTATAATAACAATCTTGCTTGATTTACCGTGGTTCTTGTTTGGATGCATATGAATGTGTATATATTATATATATTAAATTATTTTGATTTATTAAAAATAGTGATTCTAGTAATAATTAGATTTGATATAAATTTTTATATAATGACTGTTGTTGTAGGCTTTAATATTCTGAAAGACTGGGAAGAGGTTGGGACCCACTTAGAGGACAAAAACGCCAACGCCGACCCCACAGGGGTCGGCCAAGCTCATGCCAACCCCACGAGAGTCGGCCACGCCTTGGGGGGTCGGCCCTTGCAGCCTCACCCTTCTCGGGTCCAACAACAAGTAGGTAAGCCTGAGTGGGCTGGCCGTGGAGGTCAGGACTCTCTGAAGAGTTGACCGAATCCAAGTAACATATGGAGGCGCTGCACCTCGTGGTGTCCCCCGTTACAACGAGTAGGTCAGCCCGAGTAGGTTGGTCGTGGAGGTCAGGACTCTCCGAAGAGTCGACCAAGTCCAAGTAACGTATAGAGGCGTTACACCCCGTGGCATCCCCCGTTACAACGAGTAGGTCAGCCTAAGTGGGTTGGCCGTGGAGGTCAGGACTCTCCAAAGAGTCGACCGAGTCCAAGTAATGTATGAATGTGCTGCACCTCGTGGCGTCCCCTGTTACAACGAGTAGGTCAACCCGAGTGGGTTGGCCATGGAGGTCAGGACTCTTCGAAGAGTCGACCGAGTCCAAGTAACGTATGGAGGCGCTACACCCCATGGTGTCTCCCATTACAACGAGTAGGTTAGCCCGAGTGGGTTGGCCGCGGAGGCCAGGACTCTCTGAAGAATCGACCGGGTCCAAGTAACGTATGGAGGCGCTGCACCCTGTGGCATCCCCGTTACAACGAGTAGGTCAACCCGAGTGGGTTGGCCGTGGAGGTCAGGACTCTCTGAAGAGTCGACCGAGTCCAATTAACTCCCGAGTCGAGACCGTTACACCTCCAAAGGGTAACAATCAGGAGTTATGCGAGTATTCGTACCCGGCTTAATGACAGACGTTTCTAACGGCCAGCTATTATGCTATCCATAAGTGAGCTGCAGTGGTTAAAAGACCGACTGCTATAAGAGTCCAGTCATTTTTCAGTCCAAGGGACGGATCCTAAGCTAAGTATTCTTGTGCCATTCTTAGAGTTCTAAATTATCCTCCTTAATTCTCCTACTGACTTAGGCATCAAACGCAAAGTGGCTCACACCACACGGGTGTGTCCTAATTTTCATTTTTTTGTAGGCCTTTTCGTCTTCAGTCAAACAAATTCTTATTGTGGATATCCGTTGACCATTTTTTGGCATCAACAGTTGGTGTCGTCTGCGGGGACGAAATAGTGTTCTACCTAAAACGCTAAGATCCAAACACATTTTCCTACAGAAATGTCGAACGTTGAGAACTGCCACCACCACGGTGTCGATGAAGAATCAGACGTCAAGCACGCTCCGAGGAGGATTGCCTCCAGAGGCATGACGTCATTCATGTCGAAAACCACCCGGATCCTGAGGGTGTGGTAACCAGGCAAGAACTGGAGCTGGCGGAGCCAAAGTTTACAGCTTTGGAGGAACAAGTGCAAGGAATGGTGGAAAGTTTACAGCTTTGGAGGAACAAGTACAAGCCGAATTCGACGCCCCTAGTCGAATTTGGCGAGAGCACTTTGATCCCTGAAGGATCAGTCGAGCTCCTGATAACTTTTGGCGAAGGGGACAACATAGTCCGACACTTCATCAATTTCTTGGTGGTGAACGACAACTCCGCCTACAATGCAGTACTGGGAAGACCAACAATCCATGGGCTAAAGGCGATCACGTCAACTTACCACCAGGTGATAAAGTTCTCTACTCTTATGGGGGTGAGGCAAGTTAGAGGAGAATAGTTATCCTTGAGGGAGTGCTACCACACCGCCCTACGGGGAGTAGTGGGAGTCACTGAAATAAAAGACTGTTGAAAAAGAAGCCAGTGCCAGGTGAGGCTGTCCAAGGAACAGCACCTGTAGAGGTACAAATCCAATAAATACATACGTTCCAAAGCGCCAAGGTAGATGCTTTGGTAAAGTTAGATGCCGCCTACGAAACCAAGGTGGCCAGGACCGTGCCAATAGAGATGTTTGTCAAGCCTAGCATCACTACCAAGTCGTTGCACGAAGTTAGCGAGGCAACCCTAATCTCGCCAACAACCTAGATGACCATTTTACTTGAATACTTAGGGGAGGGGAAGTTGCCAGACGACAAAACGGATGCCCGACGACTTAAATCCAACACTTTCAGGTACGTGGTGCAAGAGGATAAGCTGTACAAGAGGGGGTATTCTTTACCTCACCTTAGGTGCTTAGACCCTAGCGAGGCCACTTATGCAATGCAGGAAGTGCACGAAGGCATCTGTGGCAAACGTGAAAGGGCAAGGTCCCTAACCAATTAGTTAGTCAGGAAAGGCTATTTTTGGCCGACCATGGTCAAAGACTCCAAGAAGTATACTCGGGCAGGCGACAAGTGCCAGAGGTTCGCTGCCATCCAAAGGCAGCCGCCCGAGGTCCTAGCTAGCAAGTGTTGTAGGCGTACCGCACTACACCCAGGATGTTAACAGGTGAAACTTCCTACTCGCTAGCCTTGGGGCGGAAGTAGTAATTCCGGTCAAGATAGGACTTTCATCCTTGTCGTAGTGTCTTTTAACCCAACTCAAAATGACAAGCAGCTGCGGATGAGTCTAGATCTTTTGGAAGAGAAAAAAGACGCAACCTAGATAACGGTGGCGCGGTACAAAGGCCGAACTGCCAAGTACTACACTCCCGAGTCAAGGAAAACCGCTTCCAAGTTGGCGACTTAGAGCTGAGGAGGATGATGTCAAACACCAAGGCACTCAACAGGTCGCCAAAGTGGCACGCCCAAGCACCTACTACCTCGAGGACATGGACAGGAATAAGATCATCCATCCTTGAAGTGTAGAACACTTGAAAAAGTACATTCAATAGAGTGTAATTCAAGTTGTTAATGAATAAAGTAAAGTGTTACTTTCTCCTTCTTTCAAAAAGCTATCTTTATTTAAATATATTAATTTTTTTTTCATAAACTTAAAATGGAGGTATCCAAGATAGAGAAATAGAGGAAAAAAGATTGTTACTCATTCAAAGTCAAAAAATTACTGGGTTACAATCTAGAAGAAGAAAAAGACTGCAACGTAAAATGCTTCAAGTAAAATGAAAGCAACGAAAGAGTCATCGAGGCCCTCCGAAGCTGCATCTACTGGAGGTAAGTTAGTTGAGTCTGGCTTGGGCAGGAGTTTTCCTAGCTGGAAGAGTCTGACTTCTTTCAAGCACGCCTTGGAAGAAGCGAGAGTCGTAGTAAGCGGCTTGGGCTGGATCGCTTGAAAGTCTGGATTCGAAGGCTGGCAAGGAAAGGTCGTTGACTTTTTTCGCAGTGCTGGAATAAAGAGACCAAAAAAGGGGAAGGAGGTTGTCATAGCTAACTCTCTCCTGAATTTGGCCCAGTGCCCAGCTGATGGCAACCTCACCAGCGTTGTCCTCCAAAATTACTAACGCGGAAGAGCCTTTCACTAGGTTAGCCATGTAAGCGGCATTCTTCAGCTTCTCTTCAACAGAAGCCAACTCTCGATGAAGGCGAGTAATAGTAGATAAGTTTTTTTGATGTGTACGGACAGTAAGACTTCAGGATGCTTCGAAGAAAATCTGAAAGTCTACTTAGGCAGCTTTGACAATTCGCTGAGCTTCTCGAGCTTGTGCCAGCTCCCATTTAAGCTTCTCAGAGTTAGTGGATAAAGAAGAGTGAGTGTGACGTAAGTCATCAGAAAGGTGACGGGAAGCTAGGGCAAAGTGTATAAAAGCCTGCAAGTACAAAAGTAACAAGTTAGCCTACATACGTAAGTAAATGTTTGGCTATAAAGAAGAGGAATACATCAAGCAACAAAGTCATCAAGTGCTACACTTGCTGGAACAAGGCTTACTAAGTTCGGCTTGGATAGATTCGGTCCTAGCTAAAGGAGCCTGAACTAGGGTGATATTCTCAGAAACACCTTGGAAGGTGCGGAAATCATGAGCAACCTGCACTGAATCACTAGAAAGTGTAGACTCGAAGGCCAGGAAAGAAGGGTCAGCAACCTTTGCTGCTGTGGTGGCGCAAAAAGACTTAGAGAGATAAGGGGGAATTATGGCTAACCCGTTCTTTAACTCGGTCTAGCGCCCAGCCGGTAGTAGTCGCGCCAAAGTTGTTCTTTAATGTTACAAAGGTAGGAGAGCCTTTCAATTAAATTGACTAAGTGTGAGGCATCCTATAGCTTCACTTTAGAAGAAGTCAAACTCCCGAAAAAGCCGAGTGAGGGTAGATGAGTCGTCCTTGTAAGTTTAAGCGACAAGACTTTAGACCGCATTAGCGGAAGTCCGAAAGTCAGCCAAGGCGACCTCAACGACACCTTGAGCCTCAGGAGTTTGGGCCAAGTCCCAGTTAAATTGATCGATGCTAGACGACCAAGAGGAGTGCGTATGGCACAAGTCCTCTCGAAGTTACCAAGAAGTGGAAGCAAGGCGCATAAAGACCTGTCATCCAAAAACTACAAGGAAGCAGGCAGTCCTATGAAGTAAAGTCCACCATACCATTGGTGAGAGTCCTAAAAGCAAGGGAAGGAGATCCCGGCCACTAAAGAAGTATTCAAAGTCAGTGTATCCTACAGGTTATGGACTCCAAAGAACATGGTCTAAGTGTTGAAAGCCACCTATAACTATCAAGGCCTTATGTCGAGTCTTCTTTTGAAAAGAGGAGGCTAAGGTGGTAGAACTCAGTCTCGTAATTAGATGAAGGGTCCATAAGAGCCAAAGTAAAGGATTAACTGCGAATGACGAGGTTAGAAAAAGGCAAGTCTCTGAAAAGAGAGCCTAAGTAACTTGAAAGTTCAAAAAGGCGCTTGAAAATGGGCAAGTCCCTGCAACGGGAGTTGACCACGCTATTGCCGACCCTCCGGGGGTCGGCTAAGCAAGTTCGAATCCTCTAGGGTCGGCCAAGGAAGCCTTGACCCCCCGGGGGTCGTCCCTTGCAGCCTCACTCTTCTCGGGTCTGGCAACGAGTAGGTCAGCCCAAGAGGGTTGCCCATGGAGGTCAGGACTCTCAGAAGAGTCAACTGAGTCCAAGTAACGTATGGAGGCGCTGCACCCTGTGGCGTCCTCCATTACAACGAGTAGGTCAGCCCGAGTGGGCCGTAGAGGTCAGGACTCTCCGAAGAGTCTACCGAGTCCAAGTAACATATGAAGGCGCTGCAGCCCGTGGCGTCCCCGTTACAACGAGTAGGTCAGCCCAAGTGGGTTGCTGTGGAGGTCAGGCGTTACACCTCCAAAGGGTAAGGGTCATGAGTTACGCCGGTATTCATACCCAACTTAATGACGGATGTTTCTAACGATCGACCATAATGTCGTCCATAAGTGAGCTGCAGCGGTTACAAAATCGACTGCTATAAGAGTCAAGTCATTTTCCAGTCTAAGGGACGGATCCTAAGCTAAATATTCTTGTGCCATTCTTAGAGTTCTAAATTATCCTCCTAAATTCTTATACGGACTTAGGCATCAGAGGCCTTGTGGCTCACACCACACCGATGTGTTCTAATTTTTGCTTTTTTGAAGGTCGTTTCGTCCTCAGTTAAATAAATTCTTACTGTGGATATCTATTGACCATTTTTCGGCATCAACAACTGCTAATTTGTTTAGATGTAGATTTTTGTAAAAGAATTGTAATAATAATTTATTTGGATGAATATTTTAGAGAGATAGCAGATGGTAACTTAAAACTTTTGGTGGCGGGATTGTATGTATACTTTTTCTATTTAATATAGATATTTTTTATGATAAAATGTGTATTTCATTTGTATATGATATTTCTTTCTTTCCTTTTTTTTTCTTTGAACAAACATATAACTTTTTAACTTCATTAACCAAAGAAACACATAAACCCACAAATTTAGAACTCTTTTAGCAAGGGACCACGAGCTGGATAGACTCCACAAATCGGAGCGTGACCACGAAAGCATAAAGATCCAATAACAAAGCTTAACTCACTAAAGGCATCAGATATAGAAGCTATGATCTTGCCCAACCTAGAGAATTGCAACTCCAAAAGGGAAGACCTACTACCAATCAAATCCCATGACTCGAGAATTTTTTATCGTCTTTGGGGGGGGGGGGTAATCTCACGTCGTCCATGTCCATGATTTAGGCATAGGGCCCCACCAAAGAATAAGAAAAGGGAATGACCCATAAATGAGTTAAAACCAATTTCTGCCACGACACTTCCAACCTTCTAGCAAACTTTCGGCTTTTGTCCCGAAGACCTTTGCACAAATATTTCATCACAAACCACCAAACAGAAAACCTAGCAACTAAACTAAAAACAAGAGGAAAATAGGCACTAACTCTAATCATTAGGGATATATACCTTAACATAAACCAGACATACAATATAACTTGACCCAACGAAGTTAGAATCATTTGAATTTGACACTACACCAGAAAAGCTATCTTTAAAACACAAAGTTGAAAATCTTGATAACAAAGAGACAAAGGTGAGTGAGAAAAAACTGCACGAAAATCCGTGAATGTTGAGGTGACCAAACTCGACCCACCTTGGTACTTTGATAGACTGAAGAGATACCGACGAGAACCAAAACTCTCTTTTCTGTAGATGCCTAGTCACCAACTGACAATTACCTTTATGAATGAAAACCACATCAAACAACAATTCTTTAGCCACGGGCTTCAAAAGGACAGGAAAAGACCCCACGAGAATTGATCTTTTTACCCACAACGACGGACAGCTAGCCTCCACCTCGAGCTTCTATTTTGCTGCCGTTGATGCACTTCATATTCAAAAAACCTTCATAAAGCCTTCCATCGGCGACCTCCTTCTAAATTTCGACGAGCCTCATGGATGAAGACTTTGCCGACAAAAAAATCCTTTTCAACTTGTCCATCTCCAACAACAATGATGATCCTTCAGCGAATAGACTGGTCATCTCTAACCATGTCGACGTTGAGCTCGGAGACCTCCTCCTTGCATAAGAGTGTAGCCTTGACTGTGCACCTTCAATTAGATACCAACAATTTTTATAAATAACTTCCCTTGGTTTTTCCAACCTCTCACAATGATATTCTTTCTCTTACCAACCCCTTACATCTTCTCACCTTTTCACCCTTGAATCGGGAAGAGCTAAACATCAACTGGAAAAGCTTCTCCTTCGATCTTCCACAAGTAAGGCCCAACATCCTTCACTTCCTTATTTAAGCAGACAGTCTTTCCAACCGACTCCACACCCACTTCTTCTTCTCCATCCAAATTCTAAATGAATAAAGAAAAGCTCCACGAAAAACCCTCAAACAGCTCATATTGAGCTCCCAAACCTGCGCCCAGAAACTTCCCACAATCCGCCCTCAACAAAGGGCACATCATTGACAAAAAATGCACCACATAGTGCTCCAAAACGCTCACAAGAAGATCTCCCACGGTCCCTTCCCGAAGCCTAAAGAGGGGGAGTCTCTCTCTATAACTAAGGGAGAGACATCCTCATTTTTTTTGAGTTGGTTCCCATTTTTCATTTTCATTAATATCTCACTTTGTTTCTTCTAATTATTTTTTTTGGAAGTTTTTTATGAAAATGTTCTAATTTATTTAAATAATATTAAAATTTATAATTTGCAAATTGTATTCAATTATGTAATATTGATCAAGTGAATAGTCATTATGTACTTATTCAATTGTTTTATAGGTATTAGATTATTGTTGGTTAAAATATTATTTTAATGTAATTGTCTTGTATTTTATTCATTATATTTTTAAATGTTTTAATTCATGTAACCAGATGTCTATAATAAATTTGAAGTTAAATTTAATCGAAACATAATTTAATTATATATATTTATAAATAAAATTTTTTGTCAATTAAGTTGAAGTTAGAAATGGAACATAAATTTTTTATTAAAAAACCCCCTTAAATGTGACCTAATATAGAAAATTGTTATAAATAAAAATGTAATCAAATTTAAAATTATAATACACAAGTTATAGATTAAAAAAAAAAATGTCATAGTGTGTCATAAAAAATTTAGACTTTAACTATTAAAATACAATAAAACCATATACTAAGCTTTTGTTTAATATATCTGTTATAATCTAAGAATATCCTGAAAGACTCAGAAGAGGTCGGGACACGCACGAAGAACAAAGAAGCCAACGCCGGCCCCCCAAGGTCGGCCAAATGGAGGCCTCGACCCCTCGGGGGTCGGCCTCGCCACTTCCGACCCCTCGGGGGTCGGCCAAACGGAGGCCATAGCCCCCTTGGGGTCAACCGAGTCCATACCGTCCCTCCAGGGATCGGCCAAGCAAGTCCGACTCCCTTGGGGGTCGGCCAAGGAAGGCCAAGACCCCCTAGGGTCGGCCCTTGCAGCCTCACCCTCCTCGGGTCCGGCAACAAGTAGGTCAATCCGAGTGGATTGGCCGTGGAGGTCAGGACTCCCCCTAGAGTCGATCGAGTCCAAGTAACGTTTAAGGCGTCGCACCACGTGACGTTTACCAGATACAACGAGTAGGCCAGTCCGAGTGGGTTAGCCGTGGAGGTTAGGACTCTCCTGTGGACGAGTCGACCGAGTCCAAGTAACGTTTGGAGGCCGCACCCCGTGGCGTCACCCGTTACAACGAGTAGGTCAGTCCGAGTGGGTTGGTCGTGGAGGTCAGGACTCTCCCCTAGGAGTCGACCGAGTCCAAGTAACGCAGGAGGACGCTCCACCCCGTGGCGTTCCCGGTTACAATGAGTAGGCCAACTCGAGTGGGTTGGTCGTGGAGGTGAGGACCGGTAAGGGTTGACCGAGTCATAAGTCGACCTCTAAGGAGGGCGGTCGAGTAGGCTGACCCGGGTGGGTTGGTCGTGGAGGTTAGGAATTTCCTGTGGATAAGTCGACCAAGTCCAAAGTAGCACTAAGGAACGCTGCACACCCATGGCATCCTAGTGTTGCAACGAGAAGATTGCACCCCTAAGAGGTCGGCCGTGGAGGTGAGGACCTGTCAAGGTTGACCGGGAGTAACTCCGGAGTCAAAGCCGTTACACCTCCAAAGGGTAACGGTCAGGAGTTACGCCGGTATTCATACCCGGCTTAATGACGGACGTTTCTAACGGCCGGCCATTATGTCGCCATAAGTGAGCTGCAGTGGTTACGATACCGGTTGCTATAAGAGTCTAGTCATTTATCCCTTTCAAAGGGGGTGATTCCTAAGCTAAGTATTCTTAAGCTATTCCTAAGTTCCAATTTTACTCTCCCTAAATCCGTTTCTAACTTAGGCCCTGTGGCTCACACCAGACTGGTGTGCCCTAAAATTCGTCTTTTTTGCAGGCTCTTTTGTTCTCAATTAAACAAATTCACTGTGGATATCCGTTGACTATTTTTTGGCATCAACAGTTGGCGCCGTCTGTGGGGACGAGAGTGTTCTACCTAAAACGCTAAATATCCAATCCATTTTCCTGCAAAATGTCGAACGTTGAGAATTGCCACCACCACGTTGTCGATGGAGAATTAGACGTCGAGGATGCTCCGAGGCGAATTCCTCTAGAGAACAGAACGTTGTTCATGTCGAGAACCACCCGGATCCTGAGGCTGCGGTAGCTGTGCAAGAACTAGAGCGTGCAGATCCAAAGTTCACTACTATGGAAGAACGAGTACAAGCAATGGCGGATAGTTTGAGTCGCCTAGTGGAATTGCTCCGGCAACCACCTCCGGCTCAAGTAGCTGATGTTGGGAACCAACATGCACCGCAGGAGGCGGTGCAGCGACAGCCTGCCAGGAAAAAGGTTGTGGCGAAAAAAACAGTTTCATTAGTTCGGGACCCTGCCAAAGGGAAAGCCCCAGCCACGGAGGTGCCGAAAAAGGCGCATTCATGGCACCGAAGACCGGTCAAACGACTTCGATTGGGCGGTAATGACCAGAGGAAGGAGCATTTGGTCCACCAAAGGATCGAATCCAAAATGGCGGAGTCTTCTCAGATGCAATCAGTCTTGAGTAGCCAGCTAAGGAGTACCACACGAGGATCATCCACCCCCTGTCCTTAAAAACTTTCCAAGTGCCCGAACATAGGGATCAGACTTGGGAACAGATCTCAAGGAGGTGCTCAACCAACGCCGAAGAGAGGCAGAGATTGATGGAGACGAGACACAACCTTGGCTGGCCCAACGTTGCCTCCTCCAAGACCAGTTGGGAAATAACAGGCACCTCAAGAGGCGGTGCACCAACAGTCTACCAAGAAAAAGGTTGTGGCTGAAAAAACAACCCCGTTGGTCCGGGACCCCGCCAAAGGGAAAGCCCTAGCCACGGAGGCACCAAAAAAGATACATTTCCGATACCGAAGACTGGTCTAACGACTTCGACTGGGCGGTAGTGATCGGATGAAAGAAAGTTCGGCCCATCAGAGGATCGGGTCCAGGACTGAGAAGTCTCCCTGGACGCAGTCATAGTCCCCTAACAAGCAAAGAGGAGGGAAAAAGTCACCTCCACCACCGGAAGTCATAACTGTCCTCGAAGGACCGGTTGGGGATGAGTTCAACCGAAGTCAGAAGGACAAAGAGAGGTGTGACAGAGGCACCCTAAGGGGCAAAGAAGTGCGCATAATGGAAGTAGTGGATGAGCAATTAGGCTTCACTACCGTTGAGGATACACCACTGCACCAGCCACACGACGACGCCTTAATCGTGTCAGAAGGACCCTCATCGACGGAGGAAGTTCCGCGGATGTGCTGTCACTAAAGGCGTACAACGCAATACTGAGAAGACCCATGATCCACGGGCTAAGGGTGGTCACGTCTTACCACCCCGTATTAAAGTTCCCTACTCCTATGGGGGTGGGGCAAGTCAGAGTAGAACAGTTGTCCTCGAGGGAATGCTACAACACAGCCCTACGGGGCGTGGTAAAAAGTACCTAAAAAAGAAGGCTGTTGAAAGGGGACCAGTTCCAGGTAAGGCTGTCCAAGGTCCCACAGTGCCAAGGCAGATGCTTTGGAAAAGTCAAAGGCCGCCTACGAAACCAAGGCAGACAAGACCGTGCTGGTGAAGGTTCTAGACAAGTCTAGCATCCCCCACCAAGTTGATGCACGGAATTACCAATTACCTAGGACCCAAAGAGTCAAAAGTCACCTACTAAACCAAGGTGGATGAAATCGTGCTGGCAGAGATACTAGACAAGTCTAGCATCCCCGACAAGCCGCTGTACGAATTTCGTCAGGCAAAGCTACTTTTGGCCGACCATGGCCGAAGACTCCAAAAAGTATACTCGGGCACGCGATAAGTGCTAGAGGTTCGCTGCCATCGAGAGGCAGCCTCCCGAGGTCATAACTAGCAAGTGTTGTAGGCGTACCGCACTACACCTAGGACGTCAATAAGAGATGCAGTGATTCTGGTCGAGGTAGGACTTCTATCCCTGCGCGTAAGGTCTTTTGACCCTACTCAAAATGACCAGCAATGGTGGATTAGTCCAAATCTCCTAGAAGAGAAAAGAGATGCAACCCGCATAAGGGTAGCACGGTACAAAGGCTGCATAGCCAGGTACTGCAACTCCCGAGCCAAGGCAAACCGCTTCCAAGTTGGTGACTTAGTGCTGAGGAGGGTGATGTGAAACACGAAAGATCTCAACGGTGAAGTCGTGGTGCCAATTTGGGAAGGACCATACCAGGTCGCCAAAGTGGCACGCTTAGGCACCTACTACCTCGAAGACATGGACTGGAATAAGATCCTCCATTCTTGAGGTACAGAACATTTGGAAAAGTACGTTCAATAGAATGTAATTCAAGTTGTTAAGGAATAAAGTAAAGTGACATTTTCTCCTTGTTTTAAAAATCTATCTTAATTTAAGTATATTGATTATTTCATAATCTTAAATTGGGGGTATGCAAGATAGAGAAAAAGAGGAAAAAAGAGCTTTTATTCATTCAAAGTAAAAAGTTCCTAGGTTACAACCTAGAGGAAAAAGTAAAGACTGCAAAGAAAAATGCTTCAAGTAAAAGGAAAGCAACGAAAAAGTCATAAAGGCCCCCCGGAGCTGCGCCTACTGAAAGTTGGTCGGTTGAGTCCGGCTTAGGTAAGAACTGTCCTAGATGGAAGGTCCTGACTTCTTTCAGGCACGCCTTGGAAGAGGCGAAAGTCGTGGCAAATGGCTTGGGCTGGATCACTTGAAACTCTGGATTCGAAGGCTGGCAAGGAAAGGTTGCTGACTTTTTCCGCAGTGCTGGAACAAAGTGACCGAAAAAAGGGAAGGAGGTGGCCATAGCTAACTCCCACCTGAATTCAGTCCAGTGCCTGGCCGATGGCAGCCTCACCAGTGTTGTTCTCCAAAATTACTAAGGCAGAACAGTCTTTCACAAGCATAGCCAAGAAAGCAAGCAATGGTAGACATGTCCTTTTGGCATGTACAGACAGCAATACTTTGGACCACTTCGGTGGAAGTCTGAAAGTCAACTAAGGCAGCGAACTTCTCGAGCCTCTACCAGCTCCCACTTAAGATTCTCAGAGCTAGTGGACAAAAAGAGCGGGGGTGACGCAAGTCCTCAAAAAGGCGACGGGAAGCCAAGGCGAAATGCATGAAGGCCTGCAAATACGAAGGTAACAAATTAGGCTACATACTTAGATAAATGTATGGCTATAAAAAAAAAGAAGTACATGAAAAAGCAACCAGGTCATCCAGTGCTGCACTTGCTAGAACTAGGCCTACTAAGTTCGGCTGGACATATTCGGTCCTAGCTAGAGGAGCCTAACCCAGGAGGTCATTCTCAGACGCACCTAAGAAGAGGCGAAAGTCATGAGCAACCTGTGCTGGATCACCAGGAAGTCCAGACTTGAAGGCTGGCAAAGAAAGGTCAGCGACCTCTGCTGCTGTGGTGGCACAAAAGGACTTGGAGAGAGACAAGGGGTACCATGGGTAACCTGTCCTTTCATTTGGTCTAGCGCCGAACCGGTAGCAGCCGTGCCAAAGTTTTTCTCCAAGGTTACAAAGGCAGGAGAGCCTTTTAACTAAATTGACTAAGTACGAGGCATCCTACAGCTTCACTTTAGCAGAAGTCAAACTCTTGACACAGTCGAGTGAGGGTAGATGAGTCGACCTTGTAAGTTCAAACGACAGGACTTTGGACCGCCTTAGCGGAAGTCCGAAAGCCAGCCAAGGCGACCTCAGCGACACCTTGACTCTCATGAGCATGGGCTGAGTCCCATTGGAGTTGATCGATGCTAGACGACCAAGAGGTGCCATATGGCATAGGTCATCTCGAAGGTACCAAGAAGTGGAAGCAAGGTGCATAAAGTCCTGCCCTCCAAAAACTACAAGGAAGCAGGCAGTTACCCAAAGTAAGGTCCACCATACCGTTGGTGGGAGTCCTAAAAGCAAGGGAAGGAGATCTCGACCACTAAAGAGGCGTTCGAAGTCCATATACTCTACAAGCTGTGGACTCTAAAGAACACGGTCCAAGTGTTGGAAGCCACCGATGACTACTAAGGCCCTATGTCGAGTCCTCTTTTTAAAAGAGGAGGCTAAGGTGGTGGAACTTAGTCTTGTAACAACCCGAAATTTTCTAGAAATTCCATGAGTTTTTTTTAAATGGTTAGAATTATTAATTAATATTTGGTAACCAATACTTGAGCTATGATTAAAATGTTATTCACTCAATTTAATTTAAGGATTTAGTAATTAAACAAAATTGAGTTAGTGTAGTTAGATACAAATATTTAGATAAGTTGTTAGAAGATTAATATTTTTATTAGATGAATTATTACAGGGGAAGTCACGTTCATTTTGGTTTTCACGTTGGTGGGTAGGAAATAAAAATGAGATTTTAAGGATAATTGCTTAAGGTAACAAAAGTGTATAAATATATAATAATAATAATAATAATAATAATAATAATAATAATAATAATAATAATAATAATAATGATAATGAAGGATGCGATTAATTTAGGAAAGAAAAAAAAAACACCAAACCCTATACTATTCTCTTTTCTTTAGTTTTGAGAGGCGCCACATCTATTCTCTCTCCTCCCTTTCGGTCATCGCACCCAATTCCTCACCCTTCTTCCGTCGGTCTAGACCCAAATTGTTGTTCGCCCTAGGTAGATCGCTGCTTGAGGCCATGGCTGCTAGCTGTGTCACAGTGACTCGCGTCGTGTAGAGGAAACGTCGATCGAGTCCATTCGCGAGAGACGTGTTGTGCGCTCGTCGTCTGTTCGCCGATGAAATAGAGCCACGTGAACAGGCCGTTTTCCCCTTGCCGTTGCAAACTTAACCATCCTCCTTGTCGCTCTATTTCCCGTCGCTTGCATTTTTTTTCGAGGTGAGTAGTGTTTTGAGTTATCCTTCGTTGAATCTCATTGAAGACATGAATGTTGACCATGAGCTTGTTGTTAATTTAAAAGGGAATGTGTTCTGGGGGAGACATGGAGTTTAATTACTTATTTGGAAAAACATGTGGGACTGATGAGGAAATTATTTTGTTGAATATTAATAGAATATAGTATGAGAATGTTGTTGTTTTTAAATACTAAATTGGCAAACTATGGTTAATCTTTGTAAAAGGAGTGTGGTTCTGTTTGTTAATTTTGATTATTAAATTTTTTTTTTTTTTTAAGGTATGGTGAAACCATTGAAGAATTGTTGATGATAATTATTGATTGGACTAAATGGGAAAGTTATTTCTGGTGGAAAGTTGGAGTTCCATGTTAATTGACTAAATGAGGAAGTTAATATTATTTTTTTTATGTAGGTAGTGGACTAATGAAGTTATAAAATAATAATCCTTGAGGTGAAAGAAATGTTTCATAAGAATTAAGTAGTTAAATTTGAGTAAATTAAATATTGGTATTAAAATGATTTTGACCCGTTAGATTCTTAGGACTCCAATCGTGACCTAACTTTCACCGAACGTTGGCTTGGAGCGTGGGAGCTCGCTCGTGAGATCGCTTAAGGTAAGGGAAACATATCCTCAACTCGAGATCATGTGGTTAATACATGAATGTATTGAATTATGGTGTCTGATGTGATAATTGCTTGATTGATTGATATCTGTATAATTTTGTGATGCTTGGGTTGGTACTGGCTATCTGAGGTTGAATTGAAAGTGCAAATATATGTGTATATGTGATTATATGAAATTGTGATAGTGTATTGGTATTTGATGATGCTCATATAACTTGCTGCATATTTGATGTCGTTGTAATATTTTGATGGTTGGCCTTTACATGGTTTTTCTTTGAGATAGAATTGAACATATAGGTTTTATCTGGTTATATGCTCGATGATGTTATAAGATGAGGTGCGTGATAGGCCGGGATGTTCCATAGCGAACTAGCCTACACTGCCGTCTCATAGAGGACAAGACTTGATTTTTGGTGCGTACGTTGAGACCACCGTCCCATAGGGGACAAGACTCAGACCATGGTGCGTGCATTGACACTTTCGTCCCATAGGGGACAAGACACGATTAGGTGCGTGCATTGACACCACCGTCCGATAGGGGACCTTGTCTATTATGTATGTTTTACTGAAGTTTGGGCCTATGAACCCTTCGTTTGAGGTATATTTTTAGATCGTTACACTTCTTGTTACGGATGATATCTTATTTGATTATATTCATGTCTGATCCCGAGTTGGGGATCCCTACTGAGTTTTCGCGAACTAACCTTTTCCACTGTGGAATTCCACAAGTATAACAGGTCTGTACTGGAGTGGATCATCGAGTTGGATTTGACCATGGGCACCGCTATACTCTTTACTATTTATTTTCCTTCCTTATGTTCCTTCTGCATAACTTTTAGGGCATGTGTTAGTTATGGTATTAAATGATGTTCACTGTTTTATATTTTACTCGGGTACCTTAAATGGTTATGAAAGATTTTGGAATTTAATTAAAATTTTCGTTTTGAGAACATGCCCACGTCATCAAAGTGTTAAAATTCATGCATTAGGGTAACAGACCTAGAAATTGACTCATAGTTTGGGTCGGGTCGTTACAAGTCTCATACTCGGATGAAGGGTCTGTGACACCAAAGTAAGGAGTAATATACGAATAACTAAGTTAGGGAAAATGTGAGTCTCTAAGAGAGCCTAAGTAACCTGCGAATTCGGATAAGTACTCTAAAAGGCAAGACTTTTATAAAAAGTGCCTAAGTAGCCCAAAAACTTCGAAAAAGAGACAATAACCTAAACTACCCTTCATAATCCGGCAAGCTAGGAAATAAAGAGTGGGGGTAATGTTATAACCTAAAAATATCTCAAAAGACTCTGAAGAGGTCGGGACCTGCACGAAGAACAAAGAAGCCAACGTCGGCCCCCCAGGGTTGGCCAAATGGAGGCCTTGACCCCCTAGGGGTCGGCCACACCAGCGCCGACCCCTTGGGGGTCGGCTAAAGACTTTACCGACCCCTTGGGGTCAGCCACGCCAATGTCGATCCCTAGGGGGTTGGCCACGCCAGCGCCCACCCCCCGGGGGTCGGCCACGTCAATGCCGACCCCCTAGGGGTTAGCCAAAGTCCTCGCCGACCCCCCGGGGTCAGCCACGCCTATGTCGACCCCCCCTGGGTCGGCCAAATGGAGGCGATAACCCCCTGGGGGTCGACCGAGTCCATACCGTCCCTCCGAGGATCGGCCAAGCAAGTTCGATTCCCCTGGGGGTCGGCCAAGGAAGGCCAGGACCCCCCGGGGTCGGTCCTTGCAGCCTCACCCTCCTTGGGTCCGGCAACGAGTAGGTCAATCCGAGTGGATTGGCCATAGAGGTCAAGACTCCCCCCAGAGTCGACCAAGCCCAAGTAACGTTTGGAGGCCTCGCACCCCGTGGCGTTTACCCGCTACAAAGAGTAAGCCAGCCTGAGTGGGTTGGCTGTGGAGGTTAGGACTCTCCTGTGGACGAGTCGACCGAGTCCAAGTAACGTTTGGAGGCGTCGTTCCCCGTGGTGTCACCCGTTACAATGAGTAGATCAGCCCGAGTGGATTGGTCGTGGAGGTTAGGAATCTTCCCCAAGAGTCGACCGAGTCCAAGTAACATAGGAGGACGCTGGACCCCGTGCCGTCCCCAGTTACAACGAGTAGGCCAACCCGAGTGGGTTGGTCGTGAGGTGAGGACCATAGGGGTTGACCGAGTCCAAAGCCGACCTCTGAGGAGGGTGGTCGAGTAGGCTGACCCGGGTGGGTTGGTCGTGGAGGTTAGGACTTTCATGTGGATAAGTCGACCAAGTCTATAGTAGCAATAAGGAACGTGCACACCCGTGGAATCCTAGTGTGCAACAAGAAGGCTGCACCTTTAAGGGGTCGGCCGTGGAGGTGAGGACCTGCCAAGGTTGACCGGGTCCAAGTAACTCGTGAGTCAAAGCCGTTACACCTCCAAAGGGTAACGGTCAGTAGTTATGCCGGTATTCATACCCGGCTTAATGACGGACGTTTCTAACGACCGGTCATTATGTCGCCATAAGTGAGCTGCAGCGGTTACGATACCGGTTGCTATAAGAGTCAAGTCATTTCTAACTTTCAGAGGGGGCGATTCCTAAGCTAAGTATTCTTAAGCTATTCCTAAGTTCCGATTTTACTCTCCCTAAATCCGTTTCTGACTTAGGCATCAGAGGCCCTGTTGCTCACACCACACCAGTGTGCCCTCAAATTCATCTTTTTTGTAGGCCCTTTCGTCCTCAACTAAACAAATTCACTATGGATATCCGTTGACCATTTTTCGACATCAATAAGTCTAAGGGCTGTCGAGAATTTGGCTAAGGATATTGCAAGAAAGGAGAGATGGTAGGTGAGTGAAACAGAAAACAATCAAAGTTGAAGCAGGATCAACGAGCGCCAAAGAAAGGAAAGGGAGAGACGATGCTACATGAAGTGAAATCATGGTTCGACATAAATTCAAAACAGTCAAGATGTCCATCTTCGACGGCTAACAATCGAACAATTGGATGTTCGGAGCCGAAAGATATTTTGACATCAACCAACTAACTGATACAAAGAAGATCACGATTAGTTTTTTGGGAGAAGTCGTGCACTGGCTCAAGTGGACGGCGGGATTGTTGAGGATCTCAAATATCCCACATCGGTAAGGTGGGGAGTCCTCTAGCCACATGTAACACAAGATGGGCTACTCCTCTCATTGCCAATTGGTTTTGAGATGGATGCCCACACTTTCTAACATTTTACCGATGTGGGATATTTGAGATCCTCAACGGGGATCCTTTCGAGGATGTAAGGACCGATGATGAGAGTTTAGGAACAATTCTAACCAACGGAGGAAGGCTCGGTGTGCGCAAGATTTGTGGCCTTCTAGTAAGAAAGTAGTATCGTGCCTAGAATGTAGGCTTAAACGGCAATCATAATGTGGCTCACACAGTAGAGGATAAGGCTAAAGCAGCCAAGATGACAATTGGGACTTACTAAACAAAGTAAGGGCAATCATGAACAATTGGGCCTCTCAGGTCACAACCTAAAAGCCCTGGCCCATCGACATCATTTAACCATTCCAAAATGTTGAATAACTGTTGGAAGTCCATCCAATCTGCACGATATCCCTTTCTTGTTAACCCAAACAACCTACTCAACCCAACAAGACAAAATCTAGCACGAAAAGACCTGTAGTTTTGAAAATTAATCGACTCAAAACTACAAAGTCGAAAGAAAGGGTCTATGCTACATGTGCAACTAGAAATTTTTGTGGGTCATAAATGCAAAGGTAAGGACCTGCAACTTACATCAATGACAAAGCATCACGTGAAGAGGAAGATCTTCAACACAAGGAAGAAGATGAAGAGATGGAACTAGTGAAGGAGCTTTTAGCTCAACAGCATGATAGGTTTCTCCTACCCAAGAACCATCAAGTTCAAGGGTTGCCTCAAACAAGAAGAGGTAATCGTCCTATAGAACTGCGGAGCCGTGCACAATTTCATTTCAAGCAAGCTTGTGGAAAATGGTAAATTAGGTAAATCACCAATCAAACAAAAAGCTTATGTTGATGGCTTGAGATAAAGTTAATTATATAAGCTAACACTCTCATTCACTTGTGAACTTAGAAACTTTTAGAAATGTTCTACAAATGAAATCAATTTAAATATGGAGAAAAATGACAAGTCAGAGACTCGAACTCTTGATCTTCTACTCTTACACCATGTAGAATTTGGTTAAACTACCAATCAACCCAAAAGCTTAAACTCATAGGTAGTAAATTTATTATATCAACTAACAGAAAGATAGATCCTTCCCGAGTAGAGACATCCCATTTCAGAGTCGTCTTGGGCACACAGGAGATGCAATTCGAAGGAAAGAGATATGTCGGAATGTGACAGTGGTGCAAGACAAAATCACAATGACGCATAATTTCCTTATGCTTGAAGTGGGAATATAGACATGATCTCCTGCATGCAACGGTTAAAAACATTGTAAGCGATTGTAGTAGATTGGAAGGCTCTATGCATAACAATTGGCACAGGCGATAGCAAGATCGTCCTTCAATAAGATCCATCACTAATGAGAGAGTAGAAGTATCCCTAAAAAGCTTAATCAAACATGGCAACGACACGACAAAGGGTTATTGGTGACACTCAGATGGTTACAAGATAGAAAAAATGTTATGGGTGGAGGTAATGAACGTCATCCACGATCTAGTTAACTCACGGAAACTAATAAGCGTCGCTCGAGATAACATCGATATCTTTCAACAACCATCTCACTTACGTTGATATGATCCGTTCAGCCTTATAGTTATTCGTTTACGTAGAAGGATGAGATCGAGAGGCTAATAAGAGAGAAGTTAAGAACTAGCATCATCAAACCTAGCACTAGCCCGTACTCGAGCCTGATCCTCTTGATCAAGAAGAAGAATGGAAGCAAAAGGTTTTTGCGTGGACTATCGATCACTCAATAGCGTCATGATCCTTGATAAGTTCCCAATTCCAGTAATTGAACAACGCACACATTTGGCGCTTGAGCACCTTGTGAAAAGGTCGTGAGGCACATGCTTTATGTTGGCCATTGCGCTCACTAAAGCAAAGCCGAAAGACTACACCTTGGGCTTGTGCTTCTTTGGGGCTTTATTGGACTTTTTAAAACATTGGCAAACAGTTTCGAATGCAGGGAACACAACTTTGTCGTAGTACAACATATAACCAGCAGACAAACAGACAAACAAAAGTGGTGAATTGATGCCTAGAGACATATTGGCGATGTTTCAACGAGGAAAACCCAAAATCCTAGAGCCAACGCATACCCTGGGCAGAGTATTTGTTCACTTCCTCTTACGCGGCTCACCCTAGTGCAGGTCATGCATGGTCGTTCTTCCCCGCCTATGATGCTCTCAATGAGGACTAGAAAACGACGAACGTCACCTTAGACGACCAACTCGGGAACAACTGAAGGACGAACTACAAGTAGCCCAAAACCAAATGAAAAAGAACGCAGACCAATCTAGACGTGATGTGGAATTCGAAGTAGGCACGTGGGTTTACCTAAAGCTCAAACCCTACAACAGGCTTATCTGGCCAAACACAGGAACCAAAATTGGGCCCATAATCTTTTTCCAACCATTGAATGAATTGGGCCCTCCAAAGGAAGATCTAACATTCACCCAGTTTTTCATGTCTCCCAGATGAAACGGATGAGAGAAAGGACAACCACGATTGGATGAATTGCCCGTCAGCGTTGACTTAAAAGTTTGAACGAGAAGCACACCCAGACACAATCTACACATACCTAGGGAATGAGGAAACGCATTAACTTACGAAAAAGCATTTAGCTTATTATGAATGTAGATTAGCTGGTCATTCGATGACAATGTAAAGTCAAACGTTTTCAGTCTAATCTCCAGGCCCATGATTAATAAAAAAGCAAGAACCTGTTGGATCAATGATGTCAAAGCTATCCTATATGATCTTTTGTGGGAGGGAAATCAAAGAATTTTTTATGATTCTAGCTCTTCTTGGTCTTTCAGATTCAAGCAGGCTAAACTCAAAGGATCAATATGGAGCACCAGGTCAAAAGCATTCCAATCTTATTCGGTGCAAGATATTTTTTATAACTGGGAAGCCTTCCCATAGTTCTGTTTTGCTTTTCTTTTCTCACTGTTAGTACAGTTCTTTCGTTTGTATCTTTTCTTTTGAAAGTGTATTTTGTTCTTCATGTTATTATCATACTTGGTTTTTTGTTTCCAAGAGCCTTTGTCTCTTTTCATTATAGTGGAAAGTTTGTCGCCTTTCAAAAAAAAAAAAAAGAATTTAGAGTTTGGACAGTTGGTGTTATAGATAAAAGAAACTGGTCACCTACTTTTTGAAGTCTTCTATAAAAAATCTTTCTAATTTAAAATTCCTTTGAAGTAATTTTGAAAAACCTACAACTAAAAGGATGTGCTGAAACAAGTTAAGAACAAAAAACTCTTTTGTTCATGCTTTTGAGTGATAAGGACATAAAGAAAATGACTTTTCGTCGTTTTAAAACACCCAAAACATGGCCGGAATAACTAAGATTGTGAAATACACCATAAAAATATAGTGATAGAATCAAAAAATAACTCATTAACTATATGGACCATAAGTCCAAGGGAGAGAGGAGTTATAACCACCACTTTACTCGCTGAAGTCTCACAAAACTAATCTTGGGACATTCAAATAATTCAACAACTAGCTAAAAAGGAACTACCAACTAGAGTTATGTTCAGAGTGATTTTAGAACCAAAATCACTTTGGTCATGCATGTCCAAAAATGAATTTTGGTCATTCTAAATTCACTCTAAACATGCCCTAAATGACTTATTAAATTTACCTCTCCTAGAACATGTACGAGAATTGAGGGTCTCAAAAACACTAATAAAAATAACTTTGGGACATTAGAATATCTCTATAACTAGTTTAAAAGAAACAATTATAAATATGTTTAACTTTTCATTTCCTAGTTTTGGGCATGACTAATTTTGATCGTGTTAACATAGTCGAACCAAATCTGATACGGCAGTGTTACAAGTCAAAAACAACAAGAAAGCAAAACAGACTCCACTTTCCAAACTTCCAGCAACTACGACAACAAAACAATTTTGACAAATAAGGTTTAGCTCAACAAATCTATAGCACTAGAAAGAAAAGTGTGATGCATATGAGAGCACTTAATAGAGATAAAGAAAAGTGGAAAGAAAAAGGAGAAAGATATAGATTGTGACCTTCAAAAGTGGATGCAGGTTAAATCATGGATGAACCTCAATAACCATTACATCTACCAATAAGATCTTAACTAAGTTGTACATGCAACATGTGCGTTGTACATGTGCCATATTTTCATGATAGATCATTCTAAAATCACACCTAAATACGTCCAAATATCTCAAATATATTGCAATTTAGGAAAATACTGATAAAATCTAGAAAAACCTGATATATGAAGAGTCCAAGTCCAATTTGTAGACGTGCGAGAGAAGTAGAGAATTAACCACCTTGCTACACTTTAAAGACAATAAAAGTTAACTTTTGGGCATCAAGTATGTCTGTGATTTGAAATACCTGGTAGTTATAGTACTAAGACTCGTAAAAAATTAATGTATAGATACAGGTGGCTACCATGAATTGAAGTCATCTCTCTATATTTTCTAGGACGTTTTGACCATTATGTCATATTTTTACTAGTTTTGGTTATTTTATTATTGTGATTGAACAAATATCTTTTACCTAATTTTATGACAAGGTTCGAGTACTACAATTGAGGTTTAGAAGGTATTTACTTGGTCTCGAGTGGATTGTCGGTTCAACTTTATGTGGTTAATAGAAAATAGTCTAGTTTAATTGTGATGGGCAATTAATATAGTTAAAATAAGAGGGTGACAAGTTTATTCAAAATTCTTGGAAAAAATCTACAAAATATGGCTAGTGTATGATAAATCGTTTAGCTTATAAATGAAGACTTTAGAGTTTGGAAAAGTTGAGCTTTAGATAAAGGGGACTGGGTCACCTACTTTTTGAAGTTTTCTATACCTAATCTTTGGCATTTTAAATTTCTTTTAAAGTAATTTTTAAGAACCGAACAGCTAAAAAGATGTTTTGAAACGATTTTAGAACAGAAATCTCTTTTGGTCATGCCTTTTGGTGATTAGGATATGAAGAAAATGACAATTGGTCATTTTAAAAATCACAACAAACATGCCCAGAATAACAACCATCAAATGATACTGATAGAATCGAAAAATAACCGATTATCTAATGGAACATAAGTGCCAAAGAAGAGGGTAGTTAACCACTTTGCTCATTCAAGTCTCCCAAAACTAATCTGGGGACATTCAATCATGCCACAAATAGCTAAATGAAAGCTAGCAACTAAAGTTATATATGAACCAAAATCACTTTTGTCATTCAAGCCTAAAAATGATTTTTGGTCATTCTAAAATCACTCTGAACATGCCCTAAATAATTTATTGAATATACTCCGCCTAGATTATTTACAAGAATGTAGGGTCTCACAAAGTCAAAGAAAGCTTACTTTGGGATATTCGAATCTCTCCATGGTTAGTTTAAAAGAAAAAAAAAAGTTTAACTTATCATAACTTAGTTTTGGGCATGCAAAAAATTATTTTTGATCGGTAGGAAAAATAACTAACAAAACGTTGTAATTGGGAGTGTAAATATACACAGAATATTAATAGCAGAAGAACTTAGTCTTCTTCATTCCAGCTATATTTAAAGTCAATTAAAGATCTAAATATAAAACGCACTAATCCATTATCGCACTATGCCCACTACTCTAAAAACCTTCATGCCAATCAAGTTTGATAAAGCAACAAATCTTCAGCTGCTTATTAAGAAATGCCGATTTGACGTGGAATCTTCCATTGCTTTTGTACTTCCAAATCAATAATCAATCTTGCTTTGTATTTGTCAACTTCACCATTTTCTCTTGGAATATCAGTCATTTGCATTGTATTATTCTTCTAATTGTCATCCATTCTTCATTCATCACATTTTGTCAGTGAGATTTTGAATGGCATCTTCAACTTCAGGTTCTAAATCGGCAAGAAAAGCAAAATATACTATTTCTCCATCATCATTAACTTCATCATCAAGATTAACCTCATAATCTTGAAGATGTATAGGTTGTCGCAGCTCCCTTCTTGACCTTTCCATAGTAGTTACAATTGGAGCTGCAATTTCAGGTTGAATTGTAAGTGTTTCTTGAGTAACTCTATCTTGTACATCTGCATCCTCATCCTCATTTAATGCGTAAATATAACGCTTTTTTGAATCCATGTCATCTGTTGAATTCCAATCCCAAACCTCGTCTTCTGCAAATGTAACATCACGGCTTACTAACACTTTCTTTGTCATTAGATTGTACAATTTGTACCCACCTCCTTGCTTATATCCAATGAAAATTGTCTTCACTGCTCTATCATCCAACTTGGATCTTGTTGCCTTGGGACATGAGCATAGGCAATTGATTCAAATATCTTCAAGTGTTTGGGTTTGAATCCACCCCATGCCTCGATAGGAGTTTAGTTAAGTAGACTCATAGTAGATGATCTATTCAACAGATATACTCCACATGATTCAACTTCAACCCAAAAATAATTTGGCGTACCTTTTGCTTTACGCCCGCTCCTAGCAATATCCATGATTCTTCTGTTCTTTCTCCCAGCCACACTATTGTGTTTAGAAGTATAAGAAAAAGTAAGGTTATGTTGCCACCTGAGTTCTTCACAATGACTCTTAAAATCATCAAGTTTGTACTCGCCTCCTCCATCACAATGCATCATCTTGATTAATTTTCCACTCTGTCTTTCAACAAATGTTTTAAATATTTTAAAGCATTGGAATACCTTATCTTTGTTCTTCAACAGATAAATCCAAGTTTTCTTTGAAAAATCATCAATGAAAGTTAGAAAATACTTGTTACCTCCAAATATGTTCATTGGGCCACAAACATCTGTATGAACGAGTTCCAAATAAAATTTAGCACGCCAAGACTCTTGAACAAAAGGTGTTCTCTGATTATTTTAAAAAATACAAGCTTCACATAACTGATCAGGATGATCAATATTGGGTAAACCTTTCACTAAATTATGTTTGGAAAGATTTTGCAAACTTTGAAAATAAAAGTGTCCAAACCGTAAATGCCATAACCAAGATTCATTATTCACTATCACATTCAAGCACTTGAAATCACCCATATTAAAATCTACTGGAATCATGTGATTTTTTGATGAAAATGTTTTGAGGATCAAATTACCTTCTTTATCAAACATTGGGAGTTAATTTCAAGAGATATTCATCACATAACCTTTTTTGGCCAACTGTCTCATACTCAACAAATTACTTTTCATATCAGATACGTAAAAAACATTTGAAATATATCTGTGATCACCATTTTTCAGAGTGATAAGAATTTTCCCTTTTCCAGTCATTGAAACGAAACTTCTATCACCAAATTTCACTTTTGAGTGAAACGATTCATCCAAATCTGCAAACAACTCTGTATAACCACACATGTGATTCGTGCAGCCTGTATTCAAATACCCAAGTCTGGTCGTTTGGAGTTTCATTTGATGTGGCTACCAGTAATAATGCATGATCATCTTCGTCATATTCTTGATTACAATCTTCTTGAGTGTAATTGGCAACTTGATTTTCACCTTTTGATCTGCACTCATTTGCATATTGGCCCCGCTTGTGGCAATTATAACATTTCACATCACATTTTGATCTGCACTCATTTGCATAATGGCCCCGGTTGTGGAAATTATAACATTACACATCACATTTATTATACATACCTTTATGTCCTCCTCCAACTAGTGTGTTCTCCTTAGCACCTCCATGATTATGGCCACCACGACCTTTGTTGGAATAGGTGGCACCACGTCCACGTCCCTCATGAACTACTATGCTTGTGATAGGAGCTCCTAATTGAGGCTTGTGCTTGCAATGCCTGTTCAATTGGTTTTTCAATTTTACTGTCATTCATCCGTTGCTCATGCGCTCGCAGGAAACCAGATAACCTTACTGTCATTTTAGACAGGTCATTGGCCAATGGCAGCAACATGTTCAAATCTGGGAGTTAAAGATCTCAAAATCTTTTCCACCTTTGTTTGCTCTGAATGTGTTTCCCCATTGGTCTTTATTTGGTTTGTCAAGGCAAGAATTCTATTATGTAGTCATCAACAGTTTCTGTGTTGTCCATATACAGCAACTCATATTGACGTCTTAGAGTTTCAAGACGCACCATTTTGATCTTTTCATCATCTTAGACAAAATTATCCACGCCTCACTTGAGGTCGTTGCTCCTTTGATCTGCTCGAATGTCTCATCATTCATCCTTTGGTGGATGAAATACAACACCTTCTTGTCTTTCTTCTTCTGTTCGTGATGCGCTACTCGTTGGGCATCAATTGCATTTTCAGCTAATGCAGAAACTCCATTTTCCATAATATCCCATAATTCATGGTAATCCAACAGAACCTTCATCTATACAGACCACCAATTAGAATTCTTTTCATCAAGAATTGGGACGGATAATTGGCTAGAATTATTCATGATAATGATCGTTTAGCTCTGATACCAATGGTAGGAAAAATAACTAACAAAACGTTGTAATTTGGAGAGTAAATATACACAGAATATTAATGGCAGAAGAACTTACTATCTTTGTTTTCTTCATTCCAGCCATATTTAAAGTCAATTACAGATCTAAAAATAAAACGCACTAATCTATTATCGCACTATGCCCACTACTCTAAAAACCAGATGGTCTTCAATTTTATCGCATTACACGATCACACGATCTCTCACAATTAAATAAAATAATAAAGTTAAATCAGAATTAATAAGAAATAATTAATAATTATTTCAACATGGTCATGCCAAAACAGTTGAACCAAATCTATTAGGCAGTTGGTACAAGTCAAAACAACTGAACAAGCAAGCCTCGGATAGGAACAAAAAAAATGATCTTTTGGGTTGTTAATTTCTCTAAGAGACGAAGTAGAGGGGTCACAATATTTGTTGGAGTTAATGCCATCAATACGTGATGGAGGGGAATGTTGATAGCAACAAATTATTAGAGAATGAATGACCGCTGATGAAAGAAGGGAGGATGAAGAGTCAATTAATGGTGATCCATTTATGAGGATGAAGAGTCAATTAATTGTGATCCATTTATGATGACTTCACTGACAGGAAATTAGAGGAGTTTTTCAACTTATGTGGGCTTTAAATCAATGGGAATAGAGACAATAGAGGTCTCTTTCACCTTGCGAATCAAGGTAAAAGCCTAAATCCAACATCACTTCCTTCATTCTATGATAGACCCCATGTATGTTTTGTATATCAACGTCGTAATAAGAAGGGTAAAGTTGTAAATACAGATTAGGGGAAGGGTCTAATTGTCTTTGTACCCTTACATATAAATAACTATTCGGTTTAATTGATGGTTATGGAATGAATAATAGAGAAAGAAATTAAGGTGAGTAACGATTTGTGTCGGGACTTACCATTTTTTGTATCAGAGCCGTTGAGATCTTGGTCGAGCTGCGATGTCGACTCGAATGGAAGCAAGGGTTGAGGTGGTGGAGAATCATTTGAATGAAATTGCGGATTCGATTCAGAAGGTGATCGGTAAAATGATGTCAGCGATAATTCAAAAGAAGTTGGGGAAGGTGACAAAAATTGGTGATGGAACAAAGGAGAGAGATTTCAGGAAATGTTGCGGACGCCATGGCTGACTGTATGCATCTTTTGCGCGTTCAATCCGAGAGGATCGATTGGAAGAGAAAGGGGAAGGAAGCCAATCAAGAGTAGAGGTTGCAGAAGGTTCCAAGAAAGGGAGAATGGGGATCAAGATCCAAAGATTGTGGGGGAATTTTGTTCAGAAAAGTCCAACATAAATCTTGGCGAAGCTTTAGCTCCAACGTTTGATTTACGGCTGAGAAAGTTTGAAGTACCAGTGTTTGGGGGGGAGGGGGGGGGACAATTCTCATGAATGGTTACAACAGGTTGAAAGGTATTTCTTAATTAATCAGTTAACAAAGGCTGAAAAATTGGAGGTTTCGATTCTTTGTTTGAAATGGGTGACGCTTAGGTGGTATTCGTGGGCTGAAGCTCGTCGTTCGATGGAGAGTTGGGACAAATTCTATCGAGCAGTACTTTGTCGTTTTACGCCTAAAAAGATGGGTAGCCTTCATGAACGTTTTTCTCGTTAAAACGGGAAATTTTTTGTGATAGTTTACCGGGAGAAGTTTGAAGAATTTTCGACCGTTATTTCGATGGATGACAATTCCTTGGAGGGAAAATTTGTTCAAGGATTGCGTTAAGATATTCAAGTGAAAATAAGAGTATGAGCCCCGAAAGGATTGATTCCATTAATGAAGCGTGCGGAAGAGATTTAAGATGAGCTTGAGTATTTTACAGCCAATAAAGCTGCTACTATTGAACCAACGTTAGGGAACGAAGAAATTGTTTTGGTTGAAATGTGAGTTTCGCGGATAATAACGTTAAATCATGGCTCTATTCAGCCAGCATGGGGAGCGCGTAAAGAAAGGCTGGATAATAAAATGGGTGAAACGACTTTCAAACGACTTACTGATACAAAATTATAAATGAGAAGGGAGTGTGGTCTCTGTTTTCGTTGAGACGAAAAAAATTTCCAGGCCATAAGTGTAAAAGGAATGAATTGCAAGAGTTAGAGGTTTTAGTGGATCAAGATCCGTCGGATGATGTTTATGGAAATCAGCAGCGTGATTCGAGTGTATTGGTAGTAAATGAATAAGGAGAACGATCGGTGGAGTTGGCTTTGTATACAATGGTAGGTATTGAGTCTCTTAGAACTCTTAAATTAAAAGGGATGTCAGGAGCTATGAAAGTGGTGGTTCTTATTGATTCAGGAGCTACACATAATTTTATTTCAAACACAATGGTGGATAGTCAAAAGTTACCAGTTATAGATTGTGAAGGTTATGGGATCATGCTGGGTTCGGGATCTTCTGTGCGTGGTTCTAAAATTTGCAAGAATGTAGTTGTGCAGTTGGAGGCATTAACAATAATTTAGGATTTTTTGCCTATGACTTTGGGGACTACAGATTTAATATTGGGGGTGCAGTGGCTGTCCTCCTTAGGTGATATTGTGACTAATCATTAAAATTTGGAAATGAGTTTTCGGATTGGGAAGTCAACTATTTGTTTGAAGGGGGATTCGTCATTGGTTCTTTCGCAGGTATCCTTAAAATATATGATTAAAATGTTGAAGCTTGAGAAGGATGGATTCTTGATTGAGCTTAATCATATTCATGGAGAGGAACTGTGTAAGATAGGTTGTGATTTCTCTTATTTATCGAAGGATTTACATAAAGTATTGAACAGGTACTCTTTGGTACTTTTACCAATTCAAGAGCTTCCTCCAGTTAAGGAGATTGATCATAAGATTGAGTTATTTCTGGGCACACATCCAGTTAATGTAAGACCTTATAGATATGCACAAAGCCAAAAAGATGAGATTGAGTCGTTGGTGGAGGAGATGCTTTTAGCCGGATTGATACGTCCGAGTCAGAGTGCTTATTCGAGTTCGATGTTGTTAGTAAGAAAGAAAAATGGTAGTTGGAGATTATGCATTGATTATCGAGCCTTAAATAAGATAATCGTTCCTAATCAATTTCCAATTCATGTAGTAGATGAATTGCTTAATGAACTTCATGGATCTGTAATTTTTTCCAAAATTGACTTGAAATCCGGGTATCATCAAATAGTTTGAGAAAGGAAGATATAGAGAAGTCAGCTTTCCGGACACACGATGGTCATTATGAGTTTGTGGTTATGCCATTTGGATTGTGTAATGCTCAGGCTACATTTCAGGCATTGATGAATTCATACTTCATCCTTATATTCGTCGGTTTGTACTGGTCTTCTTTGACGACATTCTCATTTATAGTAAGTCGTTATCAGATTATGTTCAACATTTTAGTACAATATTAGCTATTCTTCAGGAGAACAATTTGGTAGCCAATATAAAGAAATGCTTATTAATAAGCTTTGCTCCTCTGGCTCCCGGTGCTTCTGTGGTTCGCGAGAAGGAAAAATGACTCATCCTTTGTTGCATCTAGCCTGCTTTAGGGCTAGCCACACCAACCCAAGTTCGTAACAAGGTTCTCATGATCTCAAAGTGATAGACTACATTCAATATTCAGGAGATTTTGTACCCAAAACAAAAGGAGCGCAGCTAAGCTGCGAGTGGAGGTCGAGTATTTGGGAGGGTCGAGTATTTGGGTCATATTATTTCTTTGCAGGGTGTGGCTTCGAATTCTTCGAAGGTTAGTGTAATGAAAGAGTGGCCTATACCAAATAATATTAAATCTCTTTGTAGGTTTTTTGGGTTAACTGTATACTACCGTAAATTTGTTAAAGATTAGGGTACTATTGCATTTTCTTTGACGCAACATCTTAAAAATGATTGTTTTGATTGGTCTAAAGAGGCTACCACAACGTTTGAACAACGTAAGGCAGCAATGTCGAGTATTCCAGTTTTATAACTTCCTGAGTTTTCTAAACCCTTTGTTATTGAGGCAGATGCTTTAGGAGTAGGCGTGAGAGCAGTTTTAATGCAAGATAATAAACCAATAGCATTTTTTAGTGATGCTCTGTCTCCATCACATAGGAATCGACCAGTTTATGAGAGAGAGTTGTTGGCTATTGTGTTGGCTGTGAGGAAGTGGAGACCGTATCTGTTGGGTAGGCATTTTGTGGTGCAAATAGACCAACGAAGTTTGAAATATATTTTGGATCAGCGATTAGTGATTGGTGATTATCAGAAGTGGTTGCTAAACTTATGGGATATGATTTTGAAATACGATATATGCCTGGGAAGATAAATGTCGTGGCAGATGCATTGTCTAGGCTTCCTAAACTAATAGAGTGTTCGACCCTGTCTTATGAGGGGAATATTAACATTAAATTGTTGGTTGAACAGCAGCATGAGATTCTGATATTATAACTATCATTGAAAAATAAGATAGTGGTTTGGATTTTACTGTTGGTTATGTGTATAAGGAAGGCATATTGAAGTACAATGGGAAGGTGATATTACCTCAAGATTCTCCTACAATTCCTTTGCTATTGGAATTATTTCATTTCTCAAGTAGATGGTCATGGGGGAGCTTTGCCTACTCTTCAAAGGATAGGCCGAGAGTTTCATTGGAAAGGAATGAAGTCACGGGTAAGATCCTTTGTACAAGCTTGCACTACTAGTTGTCAACAGGCTAAGCATTCAACGTTGGCACAAGCTGGGTTAATACAACCATTGCCAATACCAACACAAATTTGGAGTGATATTTCCATAGATTTTGTTACTGGGTTACCGAAGTCCCACAGTTATGTTGCCATAATGGTAGTGGTTGAAATACAGTTACTTCATGGTTATTTGAATATTAATTTCGTAATTTAAATAAACAAGTGATGGTAAAACGATTGAAATGCCTTATGGTGCAGTTACAACACGTCATGTAGCATTTAATTTTTTTTTAACTTATTTTTCAAAAAAATAAAGTTATTCATTTTTTGTAAACTTTTTTCTTCTAAATAATTTAATTCATTTTTCCTAACTTTTTTTTCTTTAAACTTGAATTTTTTTCCTTTATTCTCGTTCATCTATATTTTGAAGAACATGTTTTAAATAAATAAATAATTGTTTTTTTATTTTTAATTAGCGTTAATTTCTTAATACAATTAACAATTTATAAATATTTTTTGTAATAAATAAATTAACGTTAATTTCCTAATCAATTTTGTGGGGAGAAAGACCTCTATAATTATTTTTTAACGTTGGATGAAGTTTTGGGAAGGAAAGTTATTTCAAATTTGTAGGGTGATGAACAAAATTTTATATAAATTATTATTATGAAATTTTAAAAAGTTGGTACATAAATTAAGATCGATGAAAAATTGTTTTTTATTTTAATAACTATTCTAAAAAAAATGTCTCGAGAAATCTTGAAAAATTATTAATTCTCTATTTTCTTTGTAGACATTAAATTAAATAAAAAAAAAAGTCATTTCTCAAATATTTTTCTAAAATCTAACTATTCTCTCCCATTAGCTAAAAAAGAAGGGAAGTTGAGGGCACATATAAGGCCCAAATGGCATGATTTTCTGTGGGCCTTTGGTCAAAATATTGAGATAGCTAAATCTAGAAATATTAATAAATGTCTTCTTTTTTATAAACTAATTAAGAGAATAAATACATTTTTTTAGGATGTTAAATCAATAGGTAAAAAAAATAAAAAAATAAATAAAAATATTAAGAAAGTGATTATAAATTCATTTCCAAAGTGTCTCGTACAGTCTCGAATAAAAAAAAAAATATATTATTTAGAAAAAATGATTGGACCAATTCGAAACTTTTGATTCTATAATCATCTTTTTATTTTATTTTTTTAATAAATTTAACTGGGTGGATTTATATTTCAAAATATATTCTTTTTCAAATATTCAAATCAAATCTTAAAAATCTAAATATTACTATCATACTACACCACAAATAACCTCAATCATAGATTTTCATCAACATTTCTCATATTTATGGAACGTTAAGATGAATGACAAGCAGTGCTTAATCTCCCTCAAATGAAGTGAGGTCTTAGAGCAAAGGTCATCCTCTTGTTAGTCCTAACAGCCATCTATCCTAATTCAGTTTGTTCCTAACTGATTTCTAACAAGCTTCTAAACCACCTAAGGCACTAAATCACCTAGACTCTATCCTATGAGCTTGTGTTCTCGTATGTACTTGATAATTCAGTTTGTATAAATAGCATGTAGAGATGTGAGCTATGTAATTGAGGGGGAAAAAGTACAGCAGTCCACAAAAAGTTAAATGTCAACAAAAAAATACGTACTTGGATCGTTGCTCCATGGATGTAGGCTTGTCTAAGCCGAACCACGTAATCTCTGTGTTAATTTTTTTCTTTATCCTTCCTTCTGGTCTGTATCTTACTCTTCTTCATCTCATGTGTTAGTTTAAAACATGCATTCAAAACAAGAAAGCAAGAAACAATGATTAGTATAAGGAAAATTTAGAAGAGAAAGGTTAAATACAAAATAGAAAATGAAAAGACTCTTACCTTTTGAAGTTTCACTTGTACTTCGATGCTAACAACTTCAAGAAACTCAAGAGGGCTAGCGATTATAGCAAGAATTTCTATAATCATCACTGAACAGAGAAGAAGCTGGGAGGAAGCAACGATTCTAGCAAGGTACTGCTGGAATCGTCACTATCGTTTACAACGAATCACTTTAGGAAGCAAAATAGTAAAAAATCAACCAAGATTCTAGCGAAAAATCGCCAGAACCTTAGTCGCCTTTGAGCGAGGAGGAAGCAACTGAGAATGAAGAAGTCAATCGAAGAAGCAAGGGTTTTATTCAAAGAATATAGTGGATTCAACGTGTAGAGCATGCTAACACAACCGACAGAGAAGGAGCAAAGAGTGGCAACATCACAGCCACACATTACTTCATTCATGCACAATCCTTACCGTCCATCTCACAATCGGTTTGAAGTCAAATTTAAAACCGATCCAAGCCAATTAGATTGGTTTTTGGTTTGGTTTAAGCTAAGTGGGCCAAAACTGTTATCTCATTGAAATATTTGGGCTTATATTTCTTTTTGGGCTTTACTTATTTACATTTATTTTCACATGGTAGGTCTAACTGACAAGAACGTTAATGTTTATTTTCTTTAAAAAGAAAGTGAGTTGATCGATCAACTGTAATTCTGCACCACTATTGTACTTCCAGGCTTGAACATATATAGAAGTTCATAAAGTGTAGAAACTTCGTAGAATGTTTCGGCATTAATGAAGGTGTACCTTCGTTGACATTCAGGCTTGCTGACATAAGTTCGCATGAACCAAAGGTTGTTGTGCCACAATTACTAAAGTTCCACCCAAATTTCAACAATTATCTCATGTTTTAAAGGTGCCACAATCATCAATGGAAGCTATGCCTATCACAGTTACATATATTGATACTGTTTACGTATGAAAAATATCACATCACATATCATCCATTACGACATGACTTGATCTAGACGAAAGTACCAATGTTTCAAAGCTTATCCCTTTACTAAGATGGGTTTGTCAGACACAAGATTATAACCCATCGAAGATTGTAGTGTATTATGAATGTACATTTATTTTTGGAAATGGGGTGTACACCATGCAATATTGCATTTTGGCTTAAATGCCACAATATATTACAAGCATGTACACCACAAAGGTATCAAAATGCAACCAATACTATTTTGAGTTTCTTGAAGTTGATTTTCATTGATTGGTGTGTTTGGCTGAAATAATAACAATGGCATAGAAGTATGTGCATCACTATCCTATTAGAATGCAATATTAAAAAGGTCATAATTTTTTTTTATTCTCCCTAATTTGTTATGGGCGTCAAAATTTAACATTCAAATTTTTAATAAATTTATATAAATATAGCTATATTTTTTTTAAAATGAAAATTTTTATTTTTTTAATTATTTGTATGATTAATTAACTCATAAGTAAAGTCGATCAATGATGTTAGTTTAAGTGAATCATTGACACTAATTAAATACATCGATGACATTAATCATATTCTCAATAGATTTCAATCAATAAAATCATATAGCTACTCATGGACGTAATTAAACACCAATACTATTTTTATAATTTATTAAGACATGTTTGTTTGTTTCTCTAAAATTGCTATTTTCTTAATTAATTTCAATATTTATTACAACAGCAAATACCACTAAATTTGGAGATCCAAGCATTGAACTCTATGCTTTAATCAATACATATTTGGCACCAATCATTTTTTTATTAATTAAGAGAGTAAATAAGAGAAACATGAAATAACTACTCATTGTCAAAGGGAATGTTAAACGCAAAAAAAAGCTAAAACGAGCTCAATTAACATAAAGATGCACAAACATTCATTCGATCTATGGTCCGAATCCTCTCCTCTGAATATTGTAACTTCAAAAAAATAATAATAAAATAAACGGAAAGAAGAATTAAGTTTAAGTAATGTTAGTTTTATTGGAGTCTCTTAAGTAAACTTTGTATTTAAAAAATAACTATTGAAATATGGATGTTAACAACTAAATATAGAAATTATCAATACTTTGTATCTATTTAATAAATAATTATGAAAAGTATATGATTGATTGTAGTTTTTTTTATATAAATTGGGGGAGAGGATCACAAATCCTAACACGTGGGCACCATTATTCACAAATAATTGAGAGCTAATTATAAATTTTCGAAATTGAATCTTTGATGTAGCGCTGAACTGAATTACCTCCAAACACAAACAATGATTATAATTGTTTTATGCTAACTTTTCTTTTACAAAGTTAACAAAATAAAGTTTATATTTTACAAAGTTAACCAAATACAATACTCACGAAATAAAAGAAGATTATTTTTCATTATAAGTTATTAAAATTGTCTGTCATCAAACATTTTAATGTTTCAATTATTTTCAACTAGATTAAATTAATTTCGTGTTTTTTTAATTAAAAAAAAAAAGTAGTATAGCTTATAGAATTTAAAAGTATGCTAATTGAAAATCAAGTGTAGTTATTGTTTTTTTTTTTTTTTAAATTCAAAGATTATAAAAGTTAGAATCTGTACCATTACCTTTTTACAAAAATTATTTGTAATATATGTTTTTACATTTAAATCAGGATAATAATTGTTTATTTTTTAAAACTTAATAAAAAGGAATGATATTTTAAAATTACGTATAATTATTATATCAATTATTTTTTTCTTAAATTTTTTTGGTATAGGTTAGAAAAGTTATTTTACGTTTAACACCTTAAATTTAGATATCACACCATTAAGTTTAAAATTAAAAAATATATTTTAAACACATTTTTAAATCAAAGTTTTAAGTTTAAATAAAATGTTTTAAAAAAATATGATTAAATAGAAAAAATAAATGAGAATTATTGTTAAAATTTATGAAGGATTAATTTAATCTCTGAAATTAATTTAATATGTTTACAAAATAGAGATTAAAGAGTTCGCTTAACACTTGTGTCAAACATATCCATGAATAATTGCACACACTAACTCACTTTTTACTTTTAACTTAACTTTTTTCCATGCATAATTTCACACATTGACCGATCAATCTAAATTACAAAAATTAAAATAAAAACTTACCTTTAATTAAAAACTAGCTCATGAGATTAAACTTTGTATTACTTACATTTAAAAATATGTTTAATTTTCAACCCCTTTTAATATGTTTTTCTTCAAAACTACCAGCATAATTCTTAATTTATTAAACACATAAACTTTGAGTGGTTTTGTAAAGATATCTACAATTTGAACTTTTGTTATCATATATATATTCAACTTAAATCACTTTTCTTCAAATGAAATCTCCAGTAAAAGGGAATCTTGTATCAATGTGCTTACTACTATCATAGAACACTCGATGAGGCTAGAACAATTGTTGATTTATTATCCAGGTGGATAATAACTAGATCCTCCTACAAAATTCTAACTACCTAAAGCTAATTTCTCAGCCAAATAACATAACAAACACACTAGTAGAAACCAAACTTTTAGAGACAGGCATATGCCGACATCAAATATATTTGGTGTCGGTCAAACGACCGTCATCAATATTGGTGACATTAAAGATATTTAGTGACGAGCACGTTTGGTGACGGGCCAAAACCGTCACCAAAAGTCTTTGATGTCACGCAAGATAATTTACACCAAAGGCCTGTCGGCCATATTTCGTGACACCAAAGACTTTTGGTGACAGCTTTTGCGCGTCATTAAATGTGCCCGTCACTAAATGTGCTCGTCACGAAATGTGCCCGACATTAAAAATGACCTTTTTTATTTTTAAATAACAGATTTTTATGGGTCACCATGTATATGCATGTGGGTCACCATTTTCATTTAAACTTTTGGCTTTATTATAATAGGTCGTCATTTGTGACCGACATTAAAAGTATCAAAACTTGTATAAAAAATTCTAAGTGATGATTTGTCTATTTAAAGACAAATAAGAAACAATGCTTTGAAAATGTCAAACCACCAAAATTCACCTATAAAGTCATCTTTAAAAACATGATATAACTTCAAACTTTAGTTAAATTAATTGAAATTTCGGCAGCATAACGACGTAACTTTAAGATTACCAAAAAATTTATGTTATATATTCCTGTAAATTCCATAAATGATATATATAGAGACAACTAATCAAAATACACAATATAAGAGACTTTGTCTCGCCAGAAAGATTTGCAGAATATATATATATATATATATATATATATTCTACTTTAGTAAACAATTAATACACAATATCCAATATTCAAAATGTTATAACTTGAGTACAATGGCTATAACTTGAGTATAATGCTATATATAACAATATTCAAAATGCTACACTATAACTAATTGTTCATTAATAAAAATCTACTTATGAAGTCTGCCCATTCGATTCGTACTTCAGCCATATCTTCTTGGTTGTATGGTTTGTGGGGTTAAACTAAAACATAAAATAATATTTCGAAATTAGTAAACAAAAATTGTTGCAGAATTTATAAACTTAAATTGTTAATAAAGTAAAACAAAAACTTACCAGTTTATTTATGGGGGTGCTCGTGTTGGATATCATCTTTCGCATGAAAAGTTGGATATAATATCCCCACACTATGGATCCCAATTGATGAGGGCACTAGTGACAAAAAATTTAGGCAATGTTAATAATAATTCTACATGACCAAGAATCGAAGAAATCTAGCTATGATTTATGTACCTTCACTAATTTCCATATTAATTTTGTAGATCTGAACCCATTCTTTGATTGCCACATTCGATTAGAACTATAGAACAAAAGTAAAAACATTAGGATAATAAGCTAATTGAAACAAAAAAACTTCCAAAAAAAAAAAAAAAAACTAACAAAAAGGTAAAAAACTTACGTATTCACGATATGAGCTAAACTCTCATCTGGCGCCTTTTAACCGAGTGAGTTCATAATATAAACGGTCCTGTCATCAGGAATTAGTACTACTAAAATTCAATGATGCCTAAAATGACATAACGAGGAATTAGGACTACACGAAACAATACATCTTCATAGATTACATGCTACAAAGTTTAAAATTTAAAAATGCATACCCGATATTAAAAGAAAGAAGACACGTAGACGGACATCCGTAGCCATGTCAAAACGATCAGCCAGATTCTTGATTTGCCCTTCTTGATCTTATTTTCCCAAAATCGATGCAAAACTACTATCGTCCACTAGTAAATAGTTATCAAGAATCTGTTGATGGTAAGTAGCCCAAATGTAACTGAAATAGATTTACAAAACGCTAGTAATAAACGAATGTAACCAAGTTGTTATAATAATTGAAAATGTCATAGTACTTACGCAATATAACAAAGAATGAGAGTGTAGTCGATCTCTTCCATCTCACAATACTCCAAAATGTCTTCTCAGGCAAGGAAGCAGTTGTAGTGAAATCTAAACATATTCTCGGTAAGATCAATTGGCAGCATGTCAGTATCACTCATACTATGTTTAGCATAGTGATAAACCAACTTGATTGTGGTTGGAAGTGTCATGCCTGATTGATAAGATTGTGTATCTGACACAACCTTCTTACTTTTGTTTCGAACTTACGACTATGACGATAAATGTAATCTATTATTAGTAAACTAATAGTGTGGTGCATACTATAAAGAGGAAATGTAAAATTAAATATCTCTTTTGATACGTTGGTTGTCTTAACAATCCATGCACGCAGCCGTGACAAAAATTGTTGACGGCTTGTCCTAGGTATTGAAATTCGTCGTTTAGAGGAATTAGACGGTCCAAATCCTCATTATTTCCAATTATTAAATCCACTAGGACACGTGCGTTGTACTTTCCTAATGGAAGACTATGAATCTTAGCAGGTGCCCCGCTTGATTCATACATCATGCCAACGACAACAATGTTGTCAACATTTTCAATGGCAAGTTGACATGCCACACCCTTCAAAGAAACACATAATTAGAGTAATGAAATTTAAAAAACATATTAGAAATGAAATGAAATTAATCATATGCAACTTACTTCTCCCAAGTCTTCGACAACAACATGGACAATGTAGGATTGATCTCTAATGACTTGAGGCGTTTGGAGGATCTCATATGCTTTTCTTATTGGTTTTTCTCCCAAAATCGGGGGTGATTGATCTTGATTACTTCCCCTACAATTAAAGCAACCAACTTGGCTAACACGTCCATTATGCTTGGGTGTTCCCGTACTATCACTTGGACGAGCTATTTTGAAAAAAGTAGATAGAGATAGAAATTGACTAATGACCCTAACACGTCCTCGATGCTCGGGTGTTCCCACGGCTTCGGTCAAAATATCTTCACCTCGATGTACATTTCCCAACTTATTCTAAAATGAAAATATTTTCAATTAATTAAAATTAATCCAGTAGAGATTTGTAATGTTAACTGTAATATCAATTAAACATCCTTACAATTTGATTGGAGGCTTCAACCGTGACTTCATCGACATGTTCTTTATTCTTGCCCTTTTCGACCTTCCATTCATAGTAGTGCACGTGAGGATGGATCTATTTTAATATTTACACCATAAATCCACCAAACAATGACTTAGTAAAGTTGAATAAAATAATCATAATATATATTGTCTTAAGGTTTAGAATCCTTACCAGCTCATGACCGAGTTGGGCATAACCCTTTCTAGCCATATGGTGAGGATATTTAAGAAGGTTTCGTCGCTCTTTTTGTTCTTCACTATTTTTCTGTGTTTAATGAACACATTAGTAATATGCTAAACATTAAAATAATATACAAAATACAAAAAAAATTAAGTAGTTACCTTAAATTCTTCTGAGAATTTAATGTTTACAAAATGATCTCATTGTTCTTATGTGATGTATGGGTCTTTTGTAGACGGGTGAACTAACTTCCCATGGTCTACGTTTATAAACGGTTTGATATAATCTTTGGTGAGATTATGTCTAAACGTTTTGAATGTCCTCGTCATAAACATCATAATCCAAACATAAGATACACCTGAAATGACATATGTTTAAAATAGAATGAAATTAGGTTAGTTATAGTATATAATACATGATAATATTTAGTTAAGTATATACCTCTATGCCATCCCAGACATTCTCTTTTAATTGATCGGCGACGGCTGCCCAAGTGTCGTAGGTGAGAGGTATATGTGATCTGACACATACACCAATATAACTATGAAGTTTCTTCGCACTATCTCCGACTTCTTGGCCTATTGAGTTATATTGAACAACCGACCGCTCTCTAGCCATTCTTTCCTGAGCGAGCTCACGCAAGATTGTCACGCCTCTAGTGAACCTGTTTCGAGCAGGTGTGTTCACGGGTGTACCATCATCATGATCACTATCCGAGCTAGACATGGTGTCAATCTGCACAACAAAGATAAAATATGTTAATAAAAATAGATAATTGGTTAAATTATATTCAGAATGATTAGTATATAAGTGAACGAGTCATCCTCACAATCACTAACTTATTTATTAATCCATGTACCCTCACAATCATTTCTAGTATAGGTGAACGAGTCATCATCAATAATATTAGGCAATGTTTCGATGACCCTGTACCCACAATCTTGGCCAGTATCAACTTCATCATGAACATGATCTTCAACCGTTCTTTGTAGAGGTATCAAAATAACAAATAGACGAGGATCAAGTGGATCTTTTATATAGAAGACTTGCTGTGCTTGAGTGGCTAAAATGAAGGAGTCGGATTTATGTCAAATGCGAATAAGGTTCTACACTTGTGAATCCAACGTCGTCTACGTCAATTTCATAATTATTTTTCACCAAATCACATTTGAATAAAATGACTGTAAAATTATGATAATCAAGCTCCCAAATTTCTTGAAGTACGCCAGAAAATGTCATTTATGACATAAGAGGATTTTTGTCCTTCGAACTAGAAACTTGCAAAGTTTGTGCCATTATCAAAACTCCACTATTCTGCACATTTCTAAGATCACCTCGACTTTTTGTATAATATTGAATTCTATTGACCATATACCTATTATAAGTGGTCACTTCTGAATGAGGTTCATGTGATACCCACCTTATCGTAAATGATATAGAATTGTTCTGAACCCCTAAAGCGAGCCCAACACGATCACGCAACCAAGTACTGAATTTTCGATTATGT
>JBBMEG010000004.1:5929764-5975427 GCA_037832605.1 Cyclanthera cordifolia
TTAACAACTAACTAACTAACCAATTAACCTCCTAACTAAGTAGTTGTTGTATAACTACCTTATTTGGATCCTATCAAATTATTCATAAAAATACTTAAAATTCGACTATTAACCTTCATTCCATAGAAAGAAATGAAGTTTTAATCAAGAATATTTTATAAAATATACATAAAGAGTAAAAAATACAAACAAAACACAAAGGCCCATAAGGCGCGCGCCTTGGAGCACCATAGGTCTTCAAGAAAAGCACAAAAAGGCACGTGCCTTATTAACTGTGCTTCGCCTTTCAAAATATTCTTTCTCTCTCTTTCGAAAACCTTTCTCGAGACTTATTTTGGGAGGTTGGCCCTGTCGTGCCACCCGCTCTGCGATTTTCGTTTGGCTGACTTGCTTGCCGGGTTAGAGCAAGTGCCTCACGATCACTTTGCAACGACAACGAAGATGGATCGTGACACCTTGCGCCTAGCCAGCCTGAGTGCGCTTGAATGGACTTTTTAAAACACTGGTTGCTCATATCTCCTTATGATATGAGACAGCAACCTAAAAAAGACTATTGAACAAAGGAATTATTGTCATGGAATAAAATTACTTTCACTCTCATTGATTATTTACTGGGTTTGCTCATATGGTAGTTGCATCCGCAGGCAAAAGCCGGTATTGTTATAATGGAAGCTGAACACGTTCAGATAGGGATGGTAGATCTGGTTAACAAATACAAAGTTAGGAAGCTTGTCATGGGGACTGTGGCAGACAGGCAAGTTTTGCATTGATCATTTTATAACTTCAATGAGGTGCTACTTTTAGTTATTACTGTAAGGTAATTAAGTTTTCTTGGACATGTAATATGTTTCGTTCTTATTGTTTTGGTTACGATACACTTTCTTCCCGTGTGTATCCATGCAAATATATAAAAACAAAACAATATAAATTTGTTGCTGTAAGAGAATAAAATGGATATATTCCATCGGGTTGTTTTTACTTGATTCCTCCAATTTTTATTTTATTTTTCATAATTCATACAATATTGCACAAGATTATCTGCTCTTCATTCAATGTTCAATGCAGTTGTGTGAGAATGAAAGTAATGAAGAGCTCCAGTAAAGCAGATTATGCTGCTAGAAATATCCCCTTGCCCTGTGAGATATGGTTTATCAACAAAGGTAAGCATGTGTGGACTAGAGAAGCTGATGAAGGCTCAAGTTCTACTTCATCATTGTTGCTGCCTGAGCAGGCTATCACAGAAAATTTTCGGGCTCAGTCATCTCTAAATGCTGAAAGTCACTCATTCAATCAGCAATATTCTCAATCTAGTTCCGGTAATGGGATAATTGAAGGCTTAAATTTCATTGATAGGGAGCCCTTTCATGCGGAAGGTGTTACGTCGAGTTTGTCCGATAGATATTTCACCTGCCCTCTACAGATTTCTTCCAGTTCAGCTAGTTCGAGCTCGGATTTAGGATATTCATCGATTGAAGGGAGAGAGTCATCAGGCTCTGATTCAAAGGTTGAAGAAAGGGTTTTATATGGTAAACTTAGAGATGCCATAACAGAAGCAGAAGCAGCAAGGAACGAGGCGACTGCTGTGCATTCGAAATGTACAAAGATGGAACAAAAAGCTGCAGAATCCATAAAAAAGGTAAGCATAATGTTCATGTGTTGTGTGTCTGAACATATTTGTAGGATGATCTGTCATATGAATCTTGTGGGTCTATGAGCTCTGATTAGTATTTGACTCCACTGGGTCTTAAATTTATTTCCATCAACTGAAGTCAGTTCACCTTCTCAGATTATTTATGTGATCATTGAAATAGAGAGTTTAAATTCTAAAAAAATCTGTTCACCTTTCTAGGTTCCCACAAACATAAGCTGTTTTTATACTCTTAATAGTTTTTCAACTCAATTGCATAATGGTATAGTTTTTGCAAAGGAATGTGCTATGAGATATTAATAAAGCTTGAGATCCTTGGGTGCATGTTGAATAATAGTTATGTGCACGAATTATTGCATTGATAAACTGATGAATATTTTGTTACTTTATCAATCTAAGAACATCTTTTGTTTACTTTTAGTTCAAGGTCTTCAAATGTGTCAATGAACATGGAATTGGTCTTAGGAAGGAGAATGAGGGTGTGATGAGGACTGTAATCCATAAGAAAAAAACTCTCTCCGAAGAAAAAACTGAAGTACTTGAGGAGCTAGTGAAGACCATGAAAACTTGTGCTCTTCTTGACAATCAGACAAGGGAGGTAAATCAGAAGCATGAAGAGGCCACTGCAGAACTCAAATTTATAGAAGCATCAATTGCAGCTTTCAAGAAGGAAAAGCAGACGTTACAAAGCCAGAAGATCAATGCTCTGAATTGGCTTTTCCAATGGAGACGTCAGGAGGCTGCATCTGCAAATTATAACGGATCGATCGGATTTGTGGAGAACCAATCACAACTGACAGAATTTTCATTATTGGAACTACAGACAGCCACATGTGATTTTTCTGAAAGCTTCAAGATTGCTCAGGGAGGATATGGCTGTCTTTACAAGGGTGAAATATTGGGCAACACTGTTGCCATACGGAAGTTGCATCCACATCATATACTGGGTCCAGCAGAGTTTCGAGAAGAGGTCAATTTTCTAAACCTGATATTGAAAATATGTTCTTCTTTTCGTTGTTGAGTATTTCATTATTTCATTGTCATGAAATAAAAAATCCTTGAATACCTGCAAGTTCAATGAAGAATACCATCCATCTATCTATTTTAATCTTCTTAAGGTGTGGGAATCGAGAAACTTCATCTACTTCCCCTCCCATGCCTAGACTTTTGACAGCATCTATCAAAGGTCCCCACTCTTTCCGAGATCAATATGAATATGCTTGTCCATTTATTGGGGAGGAGAGTACATTATATAGGCACTTGGATACTAACAAACTAACTACCCTCCATTATAACCTTCTAAGTAACTAATACCCTAGAACCTATCAATTACCCTCCCCCTTTAAAGCACCTTGTCTTCAAGGTGGGTATACAATATTGTGCACAATCAAATAGAAAGTGTGTAAAAAAAAAAAGAAAAAAAAGGTTCCTCCCACTAGCAATTTTAGTGTTGCACCCCCACAACAGTCCATAAGCCCAAACCCACAACAGTAGTTCCTAAGCCCAAAACCACAGTAGCAGCCCATAAGCCCCAAATCCACAACCATCCTCCAGCAGAACCGGGTTGGAATCATGTGGGCAGATCGGGTGAGATCGGTTTCGGATCGGACCGGACCGGGTCGAGTTCATTCTTTCCTTCGGATTCGCGATTTCCCAATCGCGACACTTCGTCTCGCTTCGTGCCGTCCATCTCCGAACTCACCATTGCCGTTACTTCTCCCGTCCAACTCGTCGCGTCGTCAATTACGTACCCCCAGCGTCGGCGCACCACCATCGTTGTTCGTTGTTGTTGCTCTCCCATCATCGTTTCCTTTGGCTTGGCTTCGTCTTCGTCTCAGTTGTCTTCGTGACTTCGCTTACGACGTTCATTGATCAAATGTGATGCCGCCCTCAAAATTTCGTACTTCGGCGTCCTTTGTGAAGTCATCGCGAAGGCTCTGAGCTCGTTGTGCTTCCTGGTGCAGTTGACAGAGGTGAACGACATTCGACTATCTTCGACATCGTGGTCATCAACAGAGGAAGCCAAATCCTCTGGCCTTGTGCATGAACTTCTTTTAATCGATTCTACTAATCGGTCATCGTTTTCATTGTCTCGAAGTCCTTCCCAGTTCATTGTAACGCTAATGGTTTCTACAGTTATCTGTGATTTTCGGTTTCTTAATGTCAACGGTGGCGTCAGTTGATACAATTTACCCCTCCTCGTTCTTGATTGATTTTTTTATTCGAACCATTCATTTCTCCCTTTTCGCATCATTCTTGATTTTGTTCCGTTCGACCACCCGATCTGTTTTTATGTGAGACAATTTCGCTTCGGACACTCCGGCTTCGCCATCCAGCGTCGTTCTTGATTTCACCCTTATTTGTGTTCCTCCTATCTCTGGCTTCGTAATCAATCGTCTTCCAAATGCATCCCTCTCGCGTCGTGCCGCGTATGGGTGTCGGGTTAATTTCTTTTTCGGATGAGCCATTGGATGTCGATTCTTCCCTTTCCTCTTCTTCTTCGATCCCCTCTTCTCAGATTCGTTCTTTTCTTGCTGATTTTTTACGTTTCTTGGTTGTAATCGTTGTTGCCAAAACCTTGAAATGCGTTTCTTGGTTGCAAGAATTTGGTCTCATACCTTCCTTCTTTCCCTTTTCCTTCTTTGAACCTCTTTTTATCTTTCCCTTAGCATTCTAGCATTCTCTAATCTTCTTATTTCCCTCTTTCTTGCGTTTTCTTCGGCCAATCTTGCATTTTCTAGTCTTTTCTCTTTCCACTTTCTTGCGCTCTCTTCGTCCAATCTTGCAAACTTTTCATCTATTGCTGCAAATCTTGCCTTTAAACGCTCTTCAAACTCTATCCACTCTTGGTCCATGTTAAGAGTCCCCACGAAATCGTAGCTCTGATACCAATTATTAGCATCTATCAAAGGTCCTCTCTCTTTAAGAGATCAATATGAATATGCTTGTCCATTTATTGGGGAGGAGAGTACATTATATAGGCAGTTGGATACTAACAAACTAACTACCCTCCATTATAACCTTCTAACTAAGTAACTATTACCCTAGAACCTATCAACTTGCTTATCCAATTTGATCTTTCGTATCTTATGAACTGTGTTTGATAAAATTTTTGTGGACATGTTGATGTCCGTCTTTCAGCATCTTCATGAATTATGTCTTGAAGATCAAATTTTTATGTAGAAATATTGTGGTAATAAGTTTGTGCCTGCCTAAGCACGTTTATGTTGAATCTGATTCTCTGAAAGAAATCTAACGCTTGAACTCCTTTAATGTCAAATTTCGAATTCCTACTGCTTATTTGAAACATTATATTCTTATAAATAATCAAAACTGATTGTGGTTTGCTTGTGTTTATTCTGATGAATAAAATCGACTGTTTTTTCTACTGGCTTGTAGGTTGAAGTTTTGGGTAAACTCCAACACCCTCATTTAGTGACTTTGCTTGGTGTATGCACGGAAGCCTGCTCCCTGGTATATGAGTACTTTCCCCATGGCAACCTCCAAAATCACCTTTTCCGAAGAGGCAATACTCTTCCATTAACATGGAAGACTCGAGCACGTATAATTGCTGAAATTGCAAGCGCCCTTTGCTTCTTGCACTCATCGAAACCTGAAAAGACTGTCCATGGGGATCTGAAGCCTGAAAACATTCTTTTAGATTCTGAATTCATCTCCAAGATCTGTGATGTTGGCATTTACAGGCTGGTATCTGACGACACACTGTACTGCCCAAGTTTTAGGCAGAGCACTGAACCAAAGGGAGCCTTTTCATATACAGATCCAGAGTGTCAGCGAGATGGAGTTCTGACGCCCAAGTCTGACATTTATTCCTTTGGGCTAATCATTTTGCAGTTGCTCACTGGAAAACCAATTGTTGGATTAGTTATTGAGTTGCGCAAGGCGATGTCATTCAGTCAACTTGAGTCTGTTTTAGACTTATCTGCAGGAGAGTGGCCTATGGATGCTGCAAAGCGGTTAGTAGACATTGGTCTACAGTGTTGTGAACTGAAGGGCAGTGATCGACCTGAACTGAGTCCAACTCTCGTGAGGGAACTAAAACAACTGCAAGTCTCAGAAGAGAGACCTGTGCCATCTTATTTCTTGTGCCCCATTCTTCAGGTTAGTGGTTTTATATCTTTTTTAAAATGTATATGGGTACCGGTGATTGACAATATACTAGAAAGTTAACCGAAGTCGTTAATTTATGTTTGTGATGCTTAGTATGTGTACAAATCGGAAAATATCTAGAGATGCTACCACAATTTTCTTTCTAAAATGGTTTTGAAATTTACACTGATAGCGAGCGTAGATGGTGGTTATCTGGGATTGGTGAGGACGATTCCGATCCTCTGTTTGAATCTCTTATGAACAAAGACCATGCCTTCTTCTGGGCTGACATATATACTGGATATGTTTCAGGAGATCATGCAGGATCCTCAAGTGGCTGCAGATGGCTTCACTTACGAAGGTGAAGCGATACGTGAATGGTTAAACAATGGCCGAGAAACCTCTCCGATGACCAATTTGAAATTCAACCACCCGAGCCTTACCCCAAATCATGCTATGCGTCTGGCCATTCAAGATTGGCTTTGCAGAGTTTGAAAACATCTCACTTCTTCTAACTCTACTGATATGATGTTTATATTATGATGATGCTTGATTCTAAAGATACTTAAAATTTTACATAAAATAGAATACATCTTTCCTCTGTTTTATTTCCCTAAGTAGATTAAAACTCAGCTGTCCTCGACAAAACTTGGAATAATCCACGAAAGTAGAAATTAATGTTTATCTACACATGTTTATGTCGAATTAATTGGATTCTTTGTTTCGTCATCTAAATTTTTGAAATGTACTCGTACACATCAACCTTACATTCAGACCATTACTTCCCAACCGTATAATTAAACTTAGAACAATAATCATGAATGAGAGAGAATCCAAAGGGAGGTGAAGGGTCCTACAGTTGAGGTATGAAGGAATCAAAGGGTACTCAAATCTCCTTTCATTTTGATGTCAGACGTGGCACTGTGGAAGTTTTAATTGGTGGGACTTCCATTTTGTTTAGTCAACTATGCCTTATTTATTACTCCATCCACATTAAACATGAAACGTCCAACAAATAAATTAAACATTTGCTTTTCGGATTCGTATTAAATTCCATAGGAATTTTTCAAATTTGCTACCACTACTGTTGGAAACCGCAAAGGAAATGATTACTTGGCAAAATTATCTTACCTCAAATAAAGAAGTCAATTCGTTGGAAAAATCGAATGAAGTAATGTTTCAACCTTTTTTCATAATCTTTTAAAAACAAACACACATTTTCTTGATGGAATGTACAGTTTTATAAGTATTTTATGACAAAAAAAAAAAAAGGTATAATACAAACAGATACTGATAGATGGCTGCTGTTGCAAAAGACCAAAAGGAGATGGGAGACCTTGTTTAAAATTAAATAATCAATTATTCAGATATTACAAGTTTTGCATTTTTGGCAGTTTTATTATTATTATTATTATAAAAAAGAACAAGCTTTACACTTTACATCTCCTTGCCACTAATTGTGATAAGGGAAAACGAACAAAATTAACATAAAGAAAAAAGCCTGACCTTTTACTGAATTCTTCTCTATACCATCTACCTGCTTCTTTCCACTATTTTATACACATGATCTCCAGATCCTCCCTTCTAATGAAATTACAATGATTGATACGTCGTCGTGGTACCTTCTCCTATCGCCCTGCGGTATTTCAAGTAACTCGTGGAAATCCATACCTGCACATCACCATAACCAACTTAAGCATACTGAATATCATGTGTTCTGATATTGAAAAGACGAAAAAAAGAAAACACTTTGTTTTGTACCAGCTCGCTTTGCAGCTCGAAACAGCAGTAGTTCCACCAGATGTTGAGCCGGGTCGCCTTCGGGTTGCAATGTGATGAAAAGTTCAACTTCAGAAACGGCTTCCTCGTTTGTGAAGTACTGATAGAGCCCATCAGATGATAGTATCAAAAACCTGTCTTTTGGTCCCAATCTGTGGTGGTAGAGTGATGGAAGACAGTTGATGTAAGGCGATATCCCGATGTAGTCGATTCGGAACATCTTCAACAGTGCATTGTTCCATTTAGGCTGCACGTAAGAACGAAAATGATCTAGGTAAAAACCGCAATCTCAAGACCATGAAACAAAATTCAATCTCAGATTGGAAAATGCATAAATCATAAAGCTTTGCATCAGTCCAGGGAGAAGAAAATGATCCAGTTCTTGGTCCCTAAGCCAAGCAGCCAGTTCATTTAACAAACATAACTTATGAGATGAACGGATCGGATTGCGTCGATATATTAAGATGAAATTTTGGTTCAGATCACTAAACAAAACAATTCTAACAATCATAATCAATTGGGAAGTCGAGAAGCCGAGATAAGAACAGTTGCAAGACGCAGTCAACATTGCACTGGAAAGATAAACAGTGGATACAGTATGAAGCCATCAATACAGCAAATTGATTCAAATGAACAATCCATACAAGAGCAAGGCAAAGCATTTTACGAAGATCACCAACCTGTTTGAGGAAACCAGCACCAAATGCCCGAGTAACCTTCAACGAGCCTTTCACACGGTCGTTCATCACGGCACCAGCATCATCAGGGTGCTCATGTTTAATTCTCTGAACTTCCTGTTATATAAAACACAACAAGAACTAAATGAAGCAACGGCAATGAATCAAATTCCCAAAGGATTTTGTATCATATCATAACAAAGCACACGTCTAAAGAACACTCAAATCACCTCATCAACACTGGTACTGTGATCCATGGAAAGCTGAAAAGCAGTTAGGTTAGCTGAGGTGAATGCTCCATCACCATCTGGCTCTTCATTAATCCTCTCCAAGTCCTGTCGAATCTTCTTAAGCCAATAATCCGGCTCCGCCTTCTGCGCTAAAACAGCTCGACTATCACCGACATTCATCACGTAAACATCATCTCCCTTCATAAGCATCACAAGCACACAAGAACCCATCAAAGCTAGTTCAGGATTTTCATCGAGCATATTATCTGCAATATCCAAATAGGCCTCCTCTGTTTTCTTCAATGCCTGGGACAGAGCTTTCAAAACATCTGAATGGTTAATCAACCTCGAATCACCAAGCGAACCCGATCGATTTAACTGCTCCTTTAACCTCCGATCGAGCTCTAATCGTTCCCTATCCCATTCGCACTTCCACCGCCGCTGATTATCCTCCCACTTCTCAGCAGCTCCTCTAAACTTCCCTCTTAAAATCTTACCTTTTCGCCTTCTCGAATTTGATCCAGAATTCCCATTTCCACTAGCACAGGGATGACTCTCTTGTTCAACACACTGAGAGCAGCTCTCCAAATCACTTTCATTAACCTGGGAAGAATCTCTAGGATTCTCAGATTGAAAAAGGGAAGTGGCTGGAGCAGCAACGCCGGTAGAATCGAGGTTTTCATCCCATAACAAACCTTTGAGTTCTTTATGAACAGATGAATACAAATTTGACAAAAGATAATCAGGAGCATCAGGACCGTTAAATCCATCATAAATCCCAACGAAAACCCAGCCATGTTCATCAGAAACAACAACATGAACTCGATCTTCCCCTGCTTTTCCTTGAGCCCATTGCAGATTTTGAGACTCCATAGAATCATCATCTTCCAAACTTCCCTCACTACTGAAATTCAAACTACTCACAGTTAAATTCTCATTATGATGCTTCTCGGACACAACGATCCAATCGGGTTCTTTCACGGCTTTAATTGGAGCCACAATTGAATTTTGCCCTCGATAAATCGACTTCGAAATTGCGCTTCTCAAAATCCGAATAAACCGGTTTTTTCTCGATCTAGATCCGGAATTAAACCCTCCTCCATGAGAGAAACTCCTCTGAAATTCACTAGACGCAACGGGATTATCAAGAGGACCCGAAAAAATCCCCCGATCCAACGGACCCGACATAAACCCTCGTTCAATCGGACCCGATAAGAACCCTCGTTCCAAAGAACCCGAACTCAGAATTCCACCCGGAATCGGACCCGAATTGATCATGTTTCTAGGGATTAGCTGCAAAGGGATTGAAGCGAAGGAATTGGAACTCTCAAACGCCGCCGCTCGATCGATGCTATTGTACGAATAAAGATCAACGAGAGCCGTAGAAAGCGGCGTGGATGTATTGGCACTTACAGAGGCGCCGGAAATTGATCGGAAAGTGGTGGTTTCGTCGGAGTGAACTTTTGAAGACGAAACCCGCAAAGGATCCGGCCGGACATAGCAAAAAGAGTGGCCTAGACCTTCGTCGAGCGGACTCGATAACAGAACGGAAACATCCGGGCGCCGCCGACCGTCGTCGATTCCGGTGAAGCAAACTCCGAGCTTACCAATCCCGTTACCCATCGGGATTCACTAAAGAGAAAAATTTGATTTTTGAGTAACCCTAATAAGTTAATGATGTGGATATTTCATAGTGTCCACAGAGAGAAAATTGTGAAGGAAAGGGAGGGTGAGTGGAAGATGAAGAAGACGACGAGAAGGAAAGAGAAATGAGAGACAGAGGCGTTGACTTTTAGTATGAATTATTTGAAATTAGAAAAAGTCTAAATAAGGGGTTTATTTATTTATTTAATATTATTTTTCTGTTGAATTTCTGAAGACACTGACCTTCCTTGTAATAGATTTGAAACTAGTGACAAACTTTTCACAAAAAACTCCCCCCTACGAGGTTCGAACTAGGAACTGCGCTTGCTATTTATATTTTCTGTTTTTCATTTTAAATATTTAATTTTTGTTTATACATTTTAAGCAAACAAAGCTTAAACTTGTACTTTAAAAAACAAAAGAAAACTTAAAATTAATCAACTTTTTTCCTTTAAATAAAATTAATCTGCGTTTTGTGAATTTCAACGAGTATTTTTTAATTTATATTCTTGGAGTCTTTGTCTAATATATTATGAAATTTCAAAATTTTATAATGATAATGACTTTCCTATCATTATAAATTTTGAGAAATTCTTATGGCATCAATCCTCTTTCTCTAACCACTAGATTCTTTCCTTTTCATTAAAGTGTGGCCTTATGCCAAGTCACCCGAGCTAGCTTCTCTTTCAACTCCCTCTCAAAAATGAACTGAGTTTCGTTTGATTTTTTAAGAGGTGCTTGGGGATACCTCCTAGTTTGACAATAAAAATTTGAGAAAGAAGGATGAGAAAATATTTTTTCGATTAATTTTAACATAAAAGTAAGATTAAAGTCAATGTAAACTTTACTTTTTTTTTTTTTTTTTTTTAGGGGAAGAATTAAAATTAAAAATTTTAAAAATCAAAATGAAATAAATTTAAAAGTTAAAATTAAATACTTGAAATTTTAATAAATCAGCAAATCTGTTAACCAAAATATAATATTTTACTTTTCTATTTTTTTTAATTATTTGTTTACTTTTTGATCCACTATTTTTTTTTAATAAATAGCATTTAAATTTGATGCAATATAAAATTCAGAAACAAATGTTTTGTTTTGTTTTTTTTAAATAATGGTGAGAAGCTAGATTTTCTTATTTGACGAGTTCTGCTGATACAAAAAATAGTACTATAGAATAAATGGTAAAGATTTATTTATTGAAGACGAAATTACCTACCGACAACGAAAATTAGGTACAGTCGTATAGTGTGAGCCACATGTCCTCTGATGTCTAAGTCTGTGAAGAGTTTGGAAAGTATTTTAGAGAGAAAGCTTTAGAACTTAGGGCAACTTACAAGGGTTTGTTTGAGAAGTTCAACTTGTATTCAAATGGAGAATGACCTGACATTTTATTGCAGCCAAACTTGTAATCACTGTAGCACCCTTAATGACGACTTAATGGTCAGTTGTTTGTAACGCCAACCATTAAACTGTGAATGAATACTAGTGTAATCGTTGACCGTTACACCTTAGGGTGTAACAGTCTTGTCTTAGAGGTTACTTAAACCCAGTCAATCATTGCTGGTCCTCACCTCTATGCTGACCCTTTAGAGGTGTGGCTCTTCTTGGTGTAACTCTAGGACGTTACCCTTAGGGTTACAACGACCTAGGATGTTACTTGGACTTGGTCGACTATTAGGGGAGTCTTGACCTCACCCCGTAAGGGGGTGTTTGCCTTTGACCGTCCTTTTGAGGATCGACTTTAGACTTGGTCAACTCTGACCTCCATGGCTTGCCTCTTTAAGGGATGTGTGTGTTCACCTTCGACATAACTCTTGATCGTTATGGACAGATCCAATTATCACTTGGACTCGGTCGACTCCCAAAGGATTTCTAACCTCCACGACATTCCTAGCTAGGGAGTGTTCACCTTCTATGGCCGACCCTCGGAAGATCAAGGCTACAAGGGCCGAACCCCAAAGGGATTCGAGTTGTAAAGGCTAACCTTCTGGGGCTAAACGCCTCCCTTGGCCAACCCTCGGTGGCGTCGAACTGGCTTGGCCGACCCCATGGGTGGTTAAGGCTGCAAGGGTCGATCCCCAGGAAAGTCAATGCATTTTTTGCCCGATCCTAGAAGGGACGAGACTAGCTTGCCGACCCCCAAGGGATCAAGGTCGCAAGGGTCGACTCCTAGGGGGTCAAGGCCTCCCCTGACTGAACATTGAGAGGGTCAAATTGGCTTGGTCGACCCTATAGGGGGTCAAGGATTTCCTTGGCCAACCCATGGGGGGGTTTTGGCCTTATTCCGAAAAATATTTCGCCTATAACAAGTTCAACCAAAGAAGAGGAATTATGATTTGAACTATCATAACCTCAAATCAGTACCGCACATATATGCCAGTTATTACTCATTGGTAAAAAATGATAAATTTAAGAAGTTAGGGTATGATACCATGATAATTTTGATAAAGGAATGAACCTTTTAGTTTTCTATTAACTTTAAGAAACATATATAGCAAATATAATATTAAATCTTAAAAAATATTTTAATAATTTTTTTTATAAAATATCTTATTTGATTATAATATTTATTAATATTTAAATGTTAAATCTTAGCCAATCATATATAATAGTAACCATATTTATTCATAACATTTTTCTTGAAGTTGGAGCATGTAAATACACATGATGAGGAAGTGAAGCCTAACAATAAGGCAAGATGTGAGAAACAAGCACGTGGTCGACCAACCATTCTTTTCTTTTATTTTAAATAATGGGTGGATGATAACTCTCCATTATTTAGCTTAATTTCTACAAGATATCATGCTATTTATTAATCTACTAATGCAAAAAGTATAAGAATTGCATGATTTAATATGAAAAATATGCTAAATACATTACTTTGTCAATTTAGGCATGTAAATATGTGATATGTTGAAAATGCACTTTTAAGGTATGTTTTTAATGTTTTTGCATTTTATTGCATAAAACTCATCTATAGGGTGAGCATTCATGATTAGTATAGGAAAGAGAAGCTAAAAACATCGGTTTAGCCAGAATATTGTCGATATTGCCCGCATTCCCATATTGGTGCAGAAGTGCAGATGTTGAAGACATTGACAAAGGTAGCGTATTCCCAATGTTGGTCGCATTCAGCCCAGATTAGAATTAAATAAGCGGAAAATAAAATAAACAAATTTGAACTGATTCAAAAGGTGACGAACGACTAAGATTCTTTGCTGCTTGTCCAAATAAAGATTTGTGATAGTAAGTCAAGTTATCCCAAAATAGAATGCTAGAAAGGTGGAAGTGGGAGAAAATCAAGGATCTTCTTGTCAGTGTGAAGTCAATTGTTTTGATTGGATTCTAGAGAATGAGAGAGAGAGAGTTGTTCCAGTAGCTGAGGACATTGCAGATGCGGAGAGCATTGGGATCAACAATCCTGACAATAAGTTGAGCAGCAAGATAGCCACTATAAAGTCCTAAACATTGCTTTTGAGTAACACAAATCGAAGAATTTCTCATTCTTTTCATTTTCTGACTTTAATTTTCGTCCAAACTTTTATTTATCGTTTTGTATTTATTATTTATGAATATTTATTTTTAATGCAAGCTATGATTCTTTTAATTGATGTTATTTTTATAATCTTTAATTTATGTTTAGTAGTATGCATTCGCGATATAAAGGTTCTTGTTGAACTGTTTTAGTCGATATCCATTTCATTCTGACTATTTTTAGAGTTAAATGGAATGTTGTATGCATTCATTGTGTATAGTGTCTGGTCATACTGTTTTGGTTGATGTCCTTCGTATTCTGAATGTTGAAAGCATTGTTACATGTTTAATTAGAAATAAGATAACTAAGTTGATTAGCTAGGGCAAGGGAAGAAGTAATCACTTACAAAGTAAGCATGTTAATTAACAAGAGTCGACCGATCATCCACTTTTTGTTTATTTTTCACTATGTTTTAGACGAAAGGGGTGATGGTCTTTACCGTTGTTATTAGGTTACTATAGAGCTACTATAGGCTTACGAAAGACCACCATATCTATCCCAATATGAATGCGAACCACATTCTTAATGTGGACAACATTAAGAGCAGATGTACTTTAGGTGAAGGCATTGGAGTGCAACATATTATTAATTTACCGCTGTTACTTAACTTATTTTACTTTTGATGCATGTTTCAATATAGCTAGATATTGTTCTTAAGGCTGCTTAGTCGTAGACAATGCCTGCCGCATTAAGCATGTTTCTTGCATTTTCATTACAAACCGAATCAACCCATCTTTTATATATATGTTTGATGATCTCAATCCAGAATATGAAATAAATAAAATAATCAGACCTTATAGAGATGACTTGAAAATTTATTACTTGATTATAATTGACAACGTACATTTGCATTTCATTCGTGTAGTGGTGATTAAGATATAACCAATGTGAACTGCATTATAATTATTCTTAGCAATTTTAAAGCACTGCTCCCGCGCGATCACTAGACACCACAATTACATCAAGGTGTCAAATAAAGACAAGAAAATCACCTCTTTTTTTACAAGTTATTTAAAATTTACCATTTTTTCCATAAGTTCATAAAACCAATCTACTTTTTATGTTTACTCGGTAAACTTCCTAGATCTTTCAAATCCTTAACTTTTCACTAACCTACTCCTTGATTCATTGATTTGTTCATAAATTTGAATTTATGGCATTGAAGATGAGACAAAGATGGAGATAATAACCAAGTAATGATCATAATCCACAATTCGTTCTCTTATTTTCATATTATGTAGCTCCTTTGTGATTAGCGCGATGGAACCTGACAAGATCATAAGGCTCGTCGTCATTACTCTTTTACCAAAAAATCCCTCGTTAGGTGAATTGATTATTGCTATTACAATCATCATGGACGTCACAGTGAAACTTCCACTCCAATTTTAGAGCCATTTGTTGGGAACCACCCAACAGTAGTGAACTGACTATCATCAAATCTGCATATTCAAACCCTTTCAAATCAGAGAATCGTCCCATCGTTGAAGTCGTGGTAAGGAGCATCGTCTAGCTAAAGCGTGTCTAGGAGTAGGACAAGGTCAGGTCCAGCAATAGGGCAACGTGTGTTTACTATAATAGTTTAAGAGGCTGATGAATCAATGGATGTAAATGCAGGTGCTTGCCATTCGTAAATCTTATATACATGCTTATGTTTTGCTTGTACATTGCATTAATTGTTTGCTCTGGTGTGTTGTTATTGTTGCTTAATGACTGTTCTCGTGGTGATTTGTTGGCATATGTTCGAACCTTTAGGTTTGCTATCTGCGGTTACTCAAGTAGGACTGGGTGCCCATACCAGCTACTAGGTAACGTCATTGTGTTTTCGTTATGCCTTAACCTTAGGCAACTTTCGAGGATGAAATTTTTCTAAATAAAGAGTATTTAAAGGACTCAAAATTTCTCAAAAATTTAGTTGAAGCCATAAACCTTAAATGATTAAGAAAATCCTTAATTTTGATATTTAGTCATCAATTAAGTGAGAAATATTTTGCTATGAATGCTAACTTAAATAAGAGATCTTACGTGGGTTGTGAATTAATTAATAAATTCTCTTGAATAGAGAAAGGTAAGGAATTCGACCAATTTGCCTCAGAATAGCAATCTAGGAAACTAGAAGCTATATAACACTCTTGGAATTATTTAGAAAAGGTTGCTCTTTTTGGTTTGTATTGGCATTTACGTACGTATTAGTTAAGAAAGAAAAAGAGGATTTTACTAATAATATATATATATATATATATATATATTTTTTTTTTTTTTTTTTTTTTTTTATTATTATTATTTTTTTTCAAAGGGAACTTTGCATAGATATTCAAATAGGACAAAATTATTATATTAGTGCCAGATACTTAAAAAAATTGCATACACATTAAAACAGGCTTTAAATGTGTATTAAAGTGTTTGCTGATGTACTATAATACCTTTTTGTTATATATGGAAAGTTTGAATACATCTACCCACGTATTAATAACTTCCTTTCAAGTATCCACATCCCCTAAAATCTCTCATTCATGATTTTTATTTTTCTTTATTATATTTTTGACATTTGATTTTTAGGAAGAAACAAAATTAATTGCAAATCTTCAGCCGGCAAAAAATCTCTCACCCATGATTTCTTTCTGTTTTCGTTTCCCAGCCCTGAAAATTTTTTTGGTTTTGCATCTCTTCAGCCGTATTTTCTAGGGTTTCAAACGGGATTGGCTGCGGTAAAATCGACGGCCATTGACGTTTTCCTTTCTTACTACATCGGCGTTATACATAATCGTTCTCAGACTATCTTTTCGAGGTATCTTTCTTTTTGTGTGCAACCATTATGTTTCGAGTGATCGGAGAAGATGGTCGCGAACGACTAGAGAAGATGGCCGCAAATGAATGGAGAAGATGGACATGGACGATCGGAGAAGATGGCCACAACCGTCGAAATCTTGCCGTCGCTATCATAGAGAAGCTCCGTTGCCGTCGTCGATTGTTGTTCAATGCTTCATCCATCAATGTTCAATGATCTCCTTGATTTGATGCTAAAATTTCTCACAAATTATTGATGATGACGGCTGCAAAAAAAACCATAATATTAGAGTCTGCAACATTAAGTTTCTATTATATAGAAGATGAAAAATACATATATAATACCAATACGTATACAATACTATATTAATATCTTATTGGTTACATATATAATACTGATAGTTGATATTGTATTACAATTATTGTATTATGCTATACCAAAACCATTGTTAAAAATACCAATTTAATACTCTATATGTTATAAACCACTAACATGCTAATGATAATAATACCTAGAGATTATCATAATAATACGCTGATTAGTATAAATACAATAGTAATACAATTCAGATTGGATTGTAAACATTATAATACAGGAGCAATACCAACTGGGAGTTGCGATAACTCTAGAAGAGGAACAAAGATAAAAACTTACTCATTTAGAAGTTTACTGAATATTAGTGATTAGACATATGTATAATAAGAGTATTATCATGAAATGGCGAAATACCTCCTGACGATTCAAAGAAGAAGCACAATCCGAACGAAGATAAAGATATTTCTGAACGTACAACTGAAATAAAAAAGAAAGAAAGAAAGAAGGTAGAGATTGAACAAAATTAGGGGTTCTTGATCAAAAAGGAAATTGCTATACATACATAAGGAAAAAATTTATTAAAAGAAAACGAAGCATTGAATACAAAAAAAAAAAAAGGAAAAACTACAATTTGTAAAATATGAAAAAAATAATTCCATATTAGGTAATCAAAGACAAAATGGTGATTCGAATTAAATTCATTTATGTAGAAAAATTCATTTGAATATCCTTGCGATTAAAATCATTTTGAGATACATATGTAAAATTTATGCTCAATTTGAATATTCATACTATATACCCAAAAATCATGGACACTATAACTTAGGTTAGATGAAAAAAAAAACCTAAAACCCTATTTAGTTTTTTTCTCTCTTCAAACCTTGGAACCTACGTCGGCAACACACCCCCCCCCCCCTTTCCTTCCTCTTTATTTTTTGATCACTCGAAACCAACCTTTCCTCTATGTCATAGGTTCTCGTCTCACCGATTGTTCCTCACCCGGCGTTGCTACCGAAAGGCTATTTTCACTCAGAAGTTGCCGTCGTGGCCGAACTTGCCACTGTCGTGATTCAGCTCGGGTGTGCACGCTCCTTTGCAAAAGAGTGACATTGTCACGGAAAGGCACCTCCTCCATTGAAAGGATTCTCCAGTTCCACCGCCTGTAAGCCATTGTCTTCTCGAAGTGCTGCCGCCGAGGTTTAGCTGGAGTCCTTTGTGGTAAGTTTGTCACTTTTTTTGTGTTGTGGACTCCATTAATGAAACCTTGTTTTCTTTCACCAAATTGAAAATAACCCTTTGTGGAGAATACAAGTCATGTGTAAAGTATAACTTCATGTGTGCATAATGGGACCTATGAGAGTTTATTGGTACTTAAGAATTTATTTGACTAAGTAGACTTTGTTGACCTTGAATATTAATATTGACAAAAAAAAAAACCCATATGTTCGAATAATTTTCATGTAAGTTTTTATGTAGGTTTCGAAAATCACATCCACTCTCCTAGAAAAACAAAATTTCTTTCTTTTTCAAGGGAAGGGAATTTTCAAAAATGTGAATATTTTTAATTATATTAAATCATGTTTGTCAATTTCCAAGATATCAACTAATCTTCTTTTAGTAAATAATTATCCAATAATTTTTTTGCACTATTAATTTATCTAATAAATTAATTACTCATTTATATTTAACCAATATATTAACAACTAAGTTTAACCATTAAACTTAAGCTTCTATTTATTATGTCTAACATAATTTATCGATGTGTTTGAACTCTTCAAACTCACTCTATAATATCATTGTGTGCCAGCAAGTATGAGCTAGCCTAGAAAGCGTCATGCTTTGCCTGAACTGATGGTTGCCCAAACTTCTCATGAAGAACTTTCATCATTTCTAAACAAATACCATATTCTCTAACTTCTTGGCAAGAATGCCAGAGATGCTTGCCAAAATATAGACCTTTTCCATGCCAACGATCATGCGCCTCACAAACATTTTGTGTCGTAATAGGTGTTGGTAACGGAGGGCATTCCTCAATCAGAACAAACTTCGTTTCGTCAAGGACAATAATCATTTTGATATTGTTTTTTCCATGTTATGTAGTTTTCGCCGATTAATTTTTCAATTGACATTATTGAAACTAGTATTTTAGACAAGTTGCTTAATATATATATATAAGAACATTTCTGTTTGATTGTCATTTAAAAGGTCATCCATAAGTTTTGACATAAATTTGATTTTAAATCTTCTCAAGTTAAGATCATAGAAAACCCTACATTTATAATTAATGTCATGACATAATGACAAAGGTTTAGAGCAAAGTGTCGTTGAATGATAGGTTAAATGCTCTTTCCTAGCATGATACTTTCTCAACCGAAAACTCAATACCAGGATAACTTTTATCCGTATGTTTCCAGTTACAATTTTTTGATATTTTTTATATGCCCGACCCCGACAATGATCTCATCTAGGCATCTACCCTAGATGCATAAGTAAAACGACATTTAAATTATATACATGCTAGTTAAATGTGTAAAGGCCAAACCCATACTAGGGTCCCATCTAGGCCTATACCCTAGATGCATGATTAAAATGACCTTCAAAACCGAGACATGATGAATAAATACCTTATTTATTGAAAAAGACAATAATAGTTCGTAAAACGTGAAAATTGGGTACCTAGTTCTAAAACAAAAGAGAAAACAATAAAACAACATACATTCAGTACATGTCTCTAAAGTAAAAATCTAGGTAAAATCATTTGCGGAAGAAGAAGAAATAAAAACTAGGTAAAATCATTTGCGGAAGAAGAAGAATAATAAAAACATACACAATAAGACAAGCTCATGGTCTTCACAGCTCCTGATCACCAATCCTGGTAGAGCCCGTGTGTACCTATGGAGGCCCATAGAGAAAACGGGTGAGTTGTTAAACTTAGTAAGGATTCCTACTTGGGATAAGTACAAACATGAATATAATAATGTACGATGTGAAATGATGCATGATTCATGATAATAACGGCCTCGATAGGGCCCTGTGATAAGGCTCAATAGCTGCTACATGGTCATCAACCCGACCACATGGAAAAAGAGACTGGCAGAGTCAGTGTTGGTCGGCGACGCACAGAGATTGATGGATGCTGATTGGTGGAGCTGAGGGGTCGTCAGATTTCAGAGAAAAGGTGGGCAGCATTGAAAACAAGAGAGACAACGATTAACCTAATCATTTTGTCTCTTTTGTCTTTATATATAAGGACAAAAATAGTTGAAAAATTTACTAAAAGGCCCTAAAGCTTAAAATGACCATTTTATCCCTACTTTCAAAATTGGACTTCACATTTCTCAAGATATGACTTAAATGAACATTTTTAATCCAAAATAATTTTTAAAAAGATTCTCAATAGTTCCGATAAGCCCAAAAATTAAAAAACTAACCTTGAATTTCAAAGAAAGGAAAACTCAGGTCGTTACAAAATGCTAAATTATAGAAAATCACCAAAAATTCAATAAATTAATGAAAACAGGGTATCCGGTTCACAAAATAAATCAGTGAAAATGAATATTCAGAAATCATATGTCTTTATAGAATACAATAAAATAATGTGTAGAACATGAGAAGTAATATGAAAACGACTAGACAAGCCCATGGTCCATGCACCTCATGATCAACCATCCTGATTAAAGCCCGTGCATATCTATGGAAGCCCACAGAGAAAATTGGTGAGTTGTTAAACTCAGTAAGGATTCCTAACTTGAGATCGATATAAGCATGAATAAGATAAAGGAATGTGAATGCAATATAACAATAATGAGTCAATAAATAGTGGTGTCGGGGCAAACCCTAAAGGACTTTATCTACCAAACTTGAGTCAATACTTGATTGTAGCCTAGGCCTCCCATGTAACGGGATTTTCACACTAGGTCTACTCTTGATGACACATCATACCTAGGTATCGTTGGTTTAGGATTTTCAACCAAGTATGATCTTGAATATGCGGCATGACTAGGCATCGTTGATTTAGGATTGTAAGCCAGGTCTTACACTAGAAGAATAACATGGGATTTCATGGATTATTGTAATCATAAAATGGATGAATGCAACATGCTTACAAAAACATGTGCAACATATATAACATTACCAAACATGAATTCCTAACACAATTTATAAATATACAATAATCATGACATGGCTATACACATGTAATATCCAGATGGTAGATGATCATTCAAACAAGGTAAGTATCAAAATAGGACACCCTTATAAATGAAGCTCAACGCAAAAGGGCCTGGCTTGCACACTTATAACAAGCTCTAGGTGCAGCACCACGCTGACCCCTATGTTCCTCTCACACAGTCTACAGTTTTCCATTACTTAGGACTTTGCCCTCAGCTGCTGATGGTCAGATGGTTGTTGCTGCTCCAGTCGACGACTGTACTGAAGGACAGGATGATGGCTAAGCTGGTCAGGTCTATAACTACTCTGGCCACGTCTGTAACTACCTTGGTCATTCATGAGTTTATTCAACTTCGGCTCCTTGCCCTTGTACGGATCATGGTTGTGGTTGTAAGGTTTTTTCTAATGGTAGTCCTCGTGTCCCAACGACCTGTAAGGCTCAAACTTCCTCTTATAGTTGGAATTGGATACGTGTGCACCAAGGATATACTCTTAGCTTTTGAACTTCTTACCAAGGCTTCTAACCAAAGAAACACATTCTCTGAAAAATCGCAGGCTTATGAGCCTCAACATCACCATGGATCCCAAATGCAGCCTATTAATAAAATATCTGATTTTCTACTTTTTTGTTTGAAGAGCTCCTCAGCTAATTGATTGTAACGCCTCTCATACTGTACTATAGTGTCTCGACCCTGTTAAATGTTAGTAAATTGAGTAACCGTCTTCTACCTATTGGTGTCAGTACATCTCAAAGAATGTTGTCTTGGATTCCTTCCAGTTCATGAGTGGCTTGGTAGATGATCTACTTTTCACTTCTTGCTTATACCATTCTTTAGTCGCACCGTTCATAAAAAAGGAGGCATATCTCACCATCTGGCTCAGTGGGCACTCCATATGATTAACACACATCCTCCATGTGCGACAACCAACCTTCTACTACTAATCGATCCACAGAATACCTATCAAATTCCTTCGGGTCGAACTTTTTAAAGTCCTTAATTATCTTGGTGTTGTCTGAAACACCTTGAAAAGTCCTCATATAGACTAGCTTAATTGGAGTCACATCTGGCATACGCGTCTGTGTGGCTGCTACTACTCTCGGTGCTGCTATATCATCTCCAAGCACTATAGCGATACGATCCTAATTATGAGTGTAGCCCCCTAACGTTAAGCTAACCTCAAATCTTTCCCTCCGTGGAGCATCCTCTCTCTATGTAATCGCCTGTATCGCGGGCAAAACTCCCTAGATACTGCCCTGTATCATCAGCTGAATGGCTGCCAAGGCCTCGATGCTCAATCTAGGGACTGCTGACATCTCTGCCTAAGGAGCTACTGGCAACTCAACTCGCTGACTTGTAGTTCTAGTCCTATAGGGAGCAGCTAGCAATTCAGCTTCTCGGCGTCCACCTCGGCCAGTTCGACTAGCATAACTACGGGTAACTTGCTCAGGCATTGTCGATAGCTACAAAGAAACTCAATTTTTCAGACCATCCCGATCTAACAATTATAACATATATTGCAGACAGTACACAACACATCCTAATATAGACAACAACACAATACATTTCATAGTAACATATATAACAACACATACAACATGTTACAAACTCTCAGTTTAACTATTCATGCTTTTAAACCTTAACTCAAATGCTTTACTTTGTGGCAATCGGTAGCTGAAGACCATTGAACTAACCACTGACAACGTAAGTTAGTCTACATAATCTATAACTCTAAGATCTGATACCAACTGTAAACATAAGTTAGTCTATAAAATCTATAACTCTAAGCTCTGATACCAACTGTAAAGGCCCGACCCCAACAAGGGATCCATCTAGGCCTCTACCCTAGATGCATGAGTAAAACTACCTTTAAACTAGAGGCATGCTAATTAAATGCTCTATTAAAGGAAATCACCAACACTTCATAAATTAATGAAAATCTCACGATTAGCCATGTTGGCTGTACTTAAAATCTCACGACTGTTAACCAGTTACAACACACCATCTTATTTGTCATGCACATTTATACTCCAATCCAAATACAACTTTTTACTCACTAAGCTCCCTAACTAGAGCATGTAACGCCTATGCACATGCAACACATTAGTACATTACTCATGCCCCAACTGTTAACTAGTATCACAACTTTTGACTAGAAGGGGTGATCTCACTTACTACACCCCGGGAATTTCACCATAAACTCTTACCACCTAGGCTAAATCGGTATAACACTACTCATACTTGGCTACTCTCTCGAACCTGATTATCACCTTGCATTCATGGTACAAAAACTTGCATACAAAAAGTTACTCACTCATGGATGGACGTCCTAGCATATCTTTTAACTACTAGTTCGATCAATCTCATAGTGGTTGTCGTACTAGTCGCACTAGTACACCTCTTAGTTGTTTACTAACCAATCTCAACCCTAAAAACCAAGTTCGACTCCCCACTCTTTCAACTACCATTGAGGAATAAGAAGCTTGCATACGACATAACCGTTCAACAGTCATACACCTTAACCCCACTGGGACAAGTCATTAACACCGATCATTCATCTTCTTACACAACTTACCACTCTTCATCCAACAATACAAATCACATATTCATATCCATTCATGTCTTTGCTCATAATATACCATTCAAACATATTTTAACTAACACCTCGAATAATCGTGTATCGCTCAGGTGCGATTTAATATCCTCGACATACAAGTACGACTACATATTTAAACAGGTAAAGCATAACTAACAACTAAACTCACTCTCAAATGAGTGAAACTTCATTAGTAACTCCCTCACACTGTGAAATCAGTAAGACACCCTTAACAACTCACCTTGCACTTTCAAAGGAGTCAAACATTCTTAAAAGCTCACCCAAACCTCAAAAAGGAGTGAAACATCCTTAATAACTCACTTTGCACTCTCAAATGAGTGAAACACACTTTAAAACTCACCATACATTCTCAAAGAAGTGAAACACCTTTAACAACTTACCGTGCAATCTCAAAGGAGTCAAACACCTGTAGCAAGTCACACTACACTCATAAAGGAGTGAATTACCATCATCATCTCACCCTGCACTCCCAAATAAGTGAAACATCTCTAGCAACTCACACGAGACCCTCAACAAAGTGAAAACAATAGTAACTCATCATACACCCCCAAATGAGTTAAACATCTTTATTAACTCACCATGCACTTCCAAAGGAGGGAAATATCATGAGAACATCATATCACACTTTCAATGGAGCGAGACACTACTAGCAACACAATATACTCTTACAAGAGTGAAACAACGCTAACAACTCATATCCCTCAAAGAGACAATAAACCACCTTTAACAACTCATACCTTACACTAAAAGAGCGCACCACAACTAGCAACTCACACTAGTTTTCTAAACATCCATACGACAAATAAAAATGTACACGACATATAAACGTGGCTACTTACCTCCAAGCTAAGGTAGGATATATATATCACCCAATGCTTCGAGCTTTGAGCTCATAGAACCTGCAGATCATAATCCACTCATAAAAAGAATCACCAGCATAAATAAAAAACAAATGAAGAGCAAGACGATGTCGTTTCCTTTAGAAATAAAAATCGGGCCACTTAAGAATAAGTCACCGATCACGTGTTGCACTAAAAAAGGCGCTTTGATCCTAACTAAAACGATGTCGGTCAACTTGGTCAACATTTAACCTTGACCTATGTTTTCTTTAATTAGGATATTACATTGGAAGTCCCGGTAAGTCTAAAACTGACATTTAATTGTAGGTGAAAAAAATATGGGTTGTTACATATTCAAACATGTTAATCTCTCTCAATAAGTGTCGTCAAATGATAGCTCAAATATTGATGGAGATCCCATACCTATCTCTTTAGGAAAACTCACCCTGATATTAACCCTAGTGAATACACATCGAAGGGGGTCGATTCAAAATTGTAGACGTGTACCTCACAAGGATCTCACGATGCAAGTTTTCGATCGAGATTGCAGGATCAATTGACACTGACCTTTTTTCCATTATCTGTTTTTAAATAAGGTTCCCTCCCACTCAGATGAACTAAGCTAATCTTGTTTATCCTGGTCCCAAACTTATACATATGCTGGTTAGATTGCTTTTAATATGAATTACTTATGTTGTAATAAACTTTAATCATATTATTTGAGCTTGCACAAGGAATCTACAATTCTCAACCGTTTTCAATCCCCATATTGGGTTCCCTTAGACATGGTTCCCTTCTGAACAATTCACACATAGTCAAATTGATCAGTAATTAATCATATTAACTAAAGATTCAAGTGATAGCAATTCATTCTATTCATTCTATTCATTTTATGGATTATTAGGCTCTACCCCTTTTTAAACATTTTCAAAGAATATATTCCTGTTTTTAGCAAATTTAAAATGAATATATTTTTGTTCCATTTTGAAAAATCATTTTTCAAAAATAACATAACCATACATTGAGTATAATCATAAAAATAAATAACCATTATTTATTTGAGATCTATATGCTGAACAATCTTAAATATGGAATCAAATTCCTAAAATGTATATAATATATTTAATACATATTTAGGATGCAAGAATCTTTTTAACATATGATGAGATTTTAAATCTACATGACATGTTTTATGCAACAATTATGACATACATACAACTACATATAAATAGTTAATGACTGATTTAATGTTTGACATAGTTTTAGAAAAATTAAATTACAATCCTATCAAAATATATACTCCAAGGCATATCTTGGGTCCTTATCTTCTTAATCTTCAAGATACTTTGATTGGGCAAGAGTATCATTTTAAATATTTCAAAATACAAAAATATTATAATATTTAAGTAACTTCAAGTTAAAGATTCACTTAAAATTATCCAATAAAAAATCTTCCAAAGATAATTGATTTCATTTTTTTTAAATCGTTATTTAATTCTTTTAAATATTTATGGTTATCCATATTTCTAAAAAATATTAACCATAATCAATACCCTTTGTGTTTCCAAAAAATATTGGGTTTTAATTTTAAAAGATAATTGAAATAAATATTTTCCAAAAATATTTTATTTTTCCTACCGAAATATTTTTAAAAAATATTCTAGAAAAAATATCAAATTTTAAGGAGAAAAATCCAAATGGTCACTATTGGGTGGGTCCCTTTGGCACAAGTCAAACATCCACTAAGGGCCTTACTAGCGACCTAGTGCTAGTGGTAGATGCCACTACAGCTTCACATAACGACCGACGGCTGGGCCGGAACGCCACCTTGTGGCGCAGCAGCGCCTCGCCCCAGGCGGGTGCCCCTTTTTACTTGGTGTTTTCTCCTCATTGGCGTTCTTCATGTTCTTCGTCTTTTGGCAAATTCTAAATTGCTAAAATTCGAAAAGAAATTCTTAAGTTTTTTTCATATTCATACCCAATTGCTTGGGTTTGTAGACTATAAAAGAAAAAACAAATCAAATGCTAAACTAAAAAATCTTGAGTCAAAATTTTAATAGTCATTCGATGAAAATTAAAACCAACTGATAAAAAGATTCCATCAACAACAATTACATAAGCAAAAGCTCTGATACTAGTTTTTAGGAATAGAGAGTAGAGTAATCAATTAATGTAGTGGAAGCGTGTGGTTACAAAAACTTGACCATCAACAAATTCAATTAATTAACTACGTGTTTTTTCCTAGGTGACTGACATGTTGTTAAATTAATACTCTCATTGAGTGACGCATCTGATCTCATATGGCGGATCCAGATACTGAGTAGGATCTATCTCTTTGATGATCTTGAATGATCTCCTCCTTTCTTTCAGACTATGACTTCTTTACTACATTGAGTGCTTAGTAGGAAGCCTTTAGAGAAGGGTGCTAGGAAAAAACCTTCAAAGGTTTGACTAGAAAGAAGGAAGAGAGATCTCAACTTTGTGGGTAGGTTTCTCTGTTTGAGATGTGGATTGCTCTAAAAACTGAGTGAGATGATTATGGAGACCTCCTATACATCTATTTATAGTTCAAAATGGAAAATCAAACTTAGAAAAAATAATATCTTTTGATAACTAAAATTAAAAGATAATAGAAGATAATCATAAAAATATTTATCTAATAAATATTTTCTCTTCCCCTTTCTTTTATATAGGATTCAAAAATCACATCGTCTCCCATAGGGGACGAAAATGTTAATATATCTCATATATTGTTTTATTTATTTTTAATTGATATTCATCAAAAAAATGTCAATTTCATAATATACACAATATATTATAAATAAATAAATGTCCAATTAATATATATAATATATTAATAATCTCTTCAATAATTATTCAATAATTATTAATCCAATTAATATGTCCAACATATTAACTAATCCTCTATAAGTAAAGAATTATCCAATAATTATTTGCACAACTAATTTATCCAATAAATTAATTATTCCTCGTTATTATTTATCCAATAAATATTAAATAATATATCAAATATATTAATAACTAAGTTTAACCATTAAACTTAAGGTCATATTAATTATATTCAACATAATTAATCTGTGTATTTGAAATCTTCAAACTAACTCTCTAATATCACGATAGAGATATGTGAACCTATAGGTTGAAAGCTACAACAACTTAGGATTTAATTCTTCTTCGTTAACAACAGCCGTATTCTACTAAAGATATATTATGAACTATTTCACTTTATAGGAAAAGTTACGTCCACATATATAATGGTCATCTGTCATATGATCATTCATGACGCGTTTGTAATTCATAACTAGGATTAGAAATCTATTCTACCTCTGTGATTACATCTTTCTTCTTAAGCCTTACTAATTCTTTTAATGAACAAGTTGTTTATAGTCCACTATAAAATAATGTTCTTTCGAGCATATGAGAGAGTACCCTTTGTTCAAGTCTTGAAATTAGTTCTTAAGGGAACAATTCTACATCTTCCTCAATATTAAGAAAGACGCGAATATCTTCTTGTGACGTTACATTTCCAGACACTCACTATGGCAATTCCTAACGTTGGAGGAATATTGACGAAGCGCTGTTTGGCTGGTCTCATCTAGGTATATCAAATGATGCATTCATAAAGCAGAAGTTCACAACCGACTCGGATTAAGATCATATCGACATATGATCATCCTCGTTGAAGTAATTGATACGAGTTTATATCTGACTTACTAGACTGATTAGAATACTTCTGGTCTTATCTTATGTAAAAAATCTTTTTTGCATAGGCACACCTACTAAAATGTCTTGACAAGAACAACTAGGATCAAGTCATTTGCAACCATTGAAAACTAGGATATTCTTTTGTGGTTTTCTGATGTTTTGAGTTTAGATGTTTGACAGTTTTTGATCATGTGTTGGGATATGTGGAATTCTAAGAATTATAGGGTGATGAAAGATCATAATATATTAAATAATGATTATATGGACTGAATCTTATTACAAAGCTATTATGACGAATTTTTAAGGGTCATTAGAAATGATAATAATATTTCAGCGACTCCTAAAGTGACGACGTTAAATCATAAGTGGTCTCCACTCAATTACAAACATTATAAATTAAACTCTGATGCTGCCTTTAATTTTATATGAAACAAATTTGGAATGGGTTGCATTATATGAAATGAGAACAGGGAAGTTATGGCTTCTTTAGCTTGATCGTTTCAAAGAATGCTCAATTTTGAAATTTGAGAGGACTTGGCTATTCGAGATAGAATTCAGTGGGTTTTAGAGCTGGCTTTCGTTGTCTAATAAGTGAATCAAATGCAGTTATGGTTATCAATAAATTGGCTCAAATCAGGAGGATCGTTTAGAGTTAGCGTCTGTTGTAGAGGAAATTCAACAAGAGGCAAAGCAACTGGAGTAGTGCTCTTTAATTGATGCCTTTGCCAAGGAAATCTTGTTGCTCATGGTTTGACGAAAGAAGTTTTAAAGTAGGATTTTCAGGAATCGTGTTGGATTGAAAATGTTCTGCCTTATGTTCCACCTTTTTATTATAAAGATCTTACAAGGTCGACCTAGTTTTGTTTTCTCTTATCCCTCAAAAGAAAAAAAAGTTATTGGTTTTGTTCACTGTTTCTTTAAAATGGTAAGACCAGTATACAACAAGGTTCACATTCGACGAAATAAGGTACTCCGCCTTAAGCCTATCTAAGTCATGGCAGGTCATTTGTTGATACAATCAGTTAAGATGCAGACCCAGACTCGACTACCAATGCCTTACGCCGAGTCTTCTTTTGAGAAGAGGAGGCTAAGGTGGGGCGTACTTCATCCTCATAATCAAACGAGGGATCCATGAGAAAATTTTAAAGAATGTGCCGGTGAAAAAGCAAAAGTTTGAAAAAGCGCATAAAATGGGTAAGTCCTTGCAAATGAAGCCTAAGTAGCATAAACATTCGAAAAAAATGCTAAAGAGCGCGAGTCTACACTAAGAGTGCCTACCTAGCCTAAATTTTGAAAATGTTCCTAAATGTAGTAAGTCTTTGAAAAGAGAGCCTACTTGGCAGAAATTTCAAAAAATGTGCAAAGGGGTGGCGAGTCTCTAAAAAAGAAGCCTAGTTGGCCGAAAAAAGCCATAGGGTAGTGAATCTCTGAAAATGGAGCCTACTTGGCTGAAAAAAGCCAGATGGTAGTGGTCTTTGAAAAGGAGCTTACTTGGTCGAAAAGAACCAAAGGGTAGTGAGTCTCTCAAAAGGAAGCCTATTTGGCCAAAAAGAGCCAAAGGTGGCGAGTCTCTGCAAAGAAAGCCTACTTGGAAAAATTTCTAAAAAGAATGCCTAAAAGGGTGACACTCTAAAAAAAGAGCCTACTTAACCATAATTTTTGAAAAAGTTCCCAAAAGAGGTGAAACTCTAAAAGGAGAACCCCCATGGATCGGCCAAGTCAATTCCAGCCTCCCGAGGGTCGACCAAGAGAGGCCATAACCCCCAGGGGTTCGCCCAAGTGCATCTCGACCCCATAGGGATTGGCCAAAGGGTGGCCACAACCCCTAGAAAGGTCGGCCAAGGAAGGCTTTGACCTGTGGGGGTCAGACTTTGCAGCCTTGACCTCCTAGGGGTCGCCAAAAATAGGTCAGGACCCCTGGGGGTCGGCCAAGTAAGTTCGCCCCTCTAGGGGTCGGCCAAGGAAGGGCAACACCCCCTAGAGGGAAAGCCGTGAAGTCACCGAGTCCAATTGATGACTGAATCGGTTGATAACGACCGGAAGTTACGTCCAAGGTGATCACAGCCCCCCCTTAAGGGGGCAAGCCGTGAAGGTCATTAGTGACCAAGTCCAAAACCGATCCCTAGGGGATGGCCGAAGGCGAACACCCGCTTAGAAGGGAAAGTCGTGGAGGTTAGGGCTCCCCTAAGAGCCATCCAAGTCCAAGTGACAACTGGATCAGTTGATAACAGTCAGGAGCTACACCGAAGGTGAACACCTCCCTAAGATGGGCAAGCTATGGAGGTCATGATTGACTGAGTCCAAAGCCGATCCCTGAGGGAACGGTCGAAGGTGAACACCCCTCTAAAAGGGGCGAAAGCCGTGGAGGTTATAGCTTCTCTAAGAGCCGACCGAGTCCAAGTAACATCCTAGGTCATTGCACCCTTGAGGGGTAACGTTCTTGAGTTACAACAATAAGGCCTTCACCCTTAAGAAGTCGTCCGTGGAGGTGAGAACCTGCAAAGGTTGGCCGAGTCCAAGTAACCCCTCAGACAATACCGTTACACCTCTGAAGTTTAATAGTCAGGGGTTACGCTGGTATTCATTGCCAGCTTAATAGCTAACGTTACAGATGACTGACCCTTAAGCCACCATTAAGTGAGCTGCAGCGGTAACGAGTCGGACTGCTATAAAATGTCAAGTCATCCTCCATTTGAATCCAAGCTGGGTTAAATACGCTTATAAACCTGGTAAGTTAATCCTAAGCTCTTAGCTCTCTCTAAGCTCTTGTAAAATACATTACTGACTTAAGCACAGAGGCTCTGTGGCTCACACCACACCGGTGTGCCTATTTTTTGTTGTTTTGCAGGCAAAGTCGTCCTAGGTAAATAAATCTCTATGGTTGATCACAGTTGACCATATTTTGACATCAATGGTTTGTTTATTCATTTTCATAAGCTTTAATAAATATTTGAGTTAAAAACTAAATCAGTCTAGATTTATAAAGCGAAAAAAAAAGAAAAAAAAAGGAAAAAAATCTAATAATTTCTTAATATATGTAAATTTATATAAAGAAAAGAAAATTTTACAGTTCAAACAATTATTTTAAATTGTATATTGTTTGGCGACTGATTTTCCTTATAATTATTTGACGTTGGGAAGTAATTGTTTTGTAAAACAAAAATATGTCATGAAATTGCTGTTTTTAATTGAATACATGAAAAATAAGTAAATAAAAACATTCAACTATATATTTTCACGGAATTCTAACAACACAATTTTAAGATAGTCAATTAAAAAACAAATACTTAAATTCATCCATTTGTATTATTTAAGTTCACAAGTTTGTAAGCCAAATATTTGACTTAGACTAATTTTTTTTAACCCAACTTTACTCCAGAACATCCATGACTCACAAAAATTAATAAGTATATAAATCCTAAGTATAAATAAATTAAAAAAAAAAAAAAAGGTAAACTAAATATGGATATAGTTCGATCAGAGTAATATTATTTCATACAAATTAAAATGAGTTTAATTAGGTGAATAGTAATGTTTGAACTTTATAATCTTCAAATACCTGACTATTAATAATACAGTCTAACACATTTTTTTAGTATAATTATTGAGAATTTAAATTATAGATTTTAATGATTGCTAATACATCAATAGTCGAATTTAGTCAAATGTATATTTTAAGAATTTGAGTTAATTTTACTTCAAATTACATTTATCTCTTCATCTAAACCTCACATAAATTGTGCAAATCTGCAAACAAATCCCATTAAATTTGTCAATTACACAAGTCAACTTTGAATAAGTCGCATGTTTTTTCCTTCTAGATGGTCATAATTTTAACTTACCAAAAGAAATATATGTATTCAACATAATCATTGTCACGTTAGGAAACCTTTAATTATTTCAATTTTATATTTCTTTACGTGATATTATTCTACTGTAAACTCGTCCATTATTTTCAAATCTTTCGTATTATATTAAGTGTAAAATAAATAATAGAAAGAAAAAAAAAAAATCATGTCTGTTAATTAAATAATAATTATGGGTTTAGATTAGGACGACAAACTCATTTGGTTTGACTAATATATTTTTTATTAATCACTTGCATATAGAGTGCCCCACTTGGTAACCATATTCAAACTTTCAACGTGTCAATAATGTATGGAAGGTATAATTCAAATATTTCAATTAACTTATTCATATTTATTATAATCTATACAGTCTTCTAAAAATATCTATAAAAAATCATATTTATTAGATTCTTTCAGATAAATAAATGATTCTTGATTGTTAAAAAATTCCATTTTTGTATTGTGTTTTCATGGGATTCAAAGTGTCAATTAATACGTCACACACAAAAAGGGTTTAATTAAATATCCATTATAAATAATAATGAATTTTCAAATTTATTATAGGTTAATGCGTAATTTAAAAATATATATAACGGACTGATTTCATTGTTTGATGTTATTCTATTTTATTTAACAGTAATAATGTCTTCTATATTGAGTTTGTTGTGTCTCCCTCCCCAATAATTTAGGAGTTAGATAAAATCTAAAAAATCAAGTAATTATATTATAATTAGTAAAAAAAGTGTTAAATAACAATTTAGTAAGAGAAGTTTTAATGTATTATGGCTCATAGGTACTGGAAATTAAAAAAAAAAAAAAGGATACCTCATACCTATTATACAAAAATGGAATAGTAAAAATGCAAAAGGTGAGCTGATTGATATATGTTAGCTAAATGATGAAATTGCACACAAAATACAAAATAGAATTGGATAATTCAATTGAATTTTATTAAAAAGAAAGCCATGTATGAAGAAGACAAGTGGAGTTTGTGGAGATGGTGGCTTTGTAAACTTTCCCCACTTGCAATATTTGAAATCATTATGACTTTGATTATTTTTCCTTTTTTATAATACAATTATATGACAATAAGCAATTATTTTAATTTTCAATTTTGACTAATCCAAGCTTATAATTAGAGGTTTTTTTTTCTTAAAATAAATTGAACTTGAGTTTTTTTTTTTTTTTCAAGAGATATTGTCGTTGGTTGATGATTTAGTTTTGAAAGTATTATCCTTTAAGATCATAGGCTTGAATCATGAAGATGATTTTTTTTTTTGTTAAATTGGAAATTTTTAACTTTTTAATTCATATCAATTAAGTGAATTATTTCTTCAGTTTTTTTCTTTCCTTTAATTTCCCCTTTGAGTGGTGCTGGGTGTCATCATGTACCTAGAAACCATTTGGCTTTCTCTATATTCCACATAATGGTTTCACTTTCCACGTGGGTAGTTACCATTAGCCCACGTGTACATAAGTGGAGAGAATATGTTCCCTTATAGATGATTTTTCATATATATATATATATATATATATATATATATATATATAATTATTTATTTACTGATTTAACTTCATATTACCAATTGTTTTAAGTAACTTGAATTGACAATTATTTCTCTCTATCTAAAAAGTTCCAAATGTTTTTCTTTTGACAAAAATGTTCTAATTTTTATAATATTAAAAAAAGTCTAACAGATTGACTAACTTGATAGAGCAAAATTGTAAGAGGATTCATTTATAAGGAAAATTAACCGTTGACTGACCAGGGCAATGAGAAATTTTTAGTATGGTTGAATTTAGATTTTAATTCCCTTTTTTAGTACAAAGATCGATAAGTTTTGAATGTGTGAAAATAAAAAATTCATTAGATTTCAGGGATATGCTCATTCATACCAAGCAGAAATAAATAAATAAATAGCAATATACATATATACATATGTGTGTCTATATATATATATATATTCTTAAAAATAAAATGGAATAGAAGATAAGATTTTTAGTACAAAGATCAATAATTTTTTTTAATAAAAAAAAACAAAATCAAGGCATCTTAATGCAACAGAAGAAATTTGTACGCCTTATAAACGAACGAAGGTGTGATTGGGTTCGCGAAGTGCAAATAGATTGGAATGTTGTAGCTTGGAATAGAGCATTTGGTCATCAGGCCAACCCTAATGCTGAGTATAACACAATGGTTATACAGGCTACACTAACACAACTGAGGGACAACATTGAAGCAATTGGAGCACCTGGAGCAATTGTGAAGGTAACGACTGGGTTAAGGATTATGAAAACCGCATTCCTAAATGCGGAGGCACACTGTTAGCTTAACTTTGCGAAGACAAGTTTGATGCTCTCCATGCAGGCCTCATCATTGATGTTGGTCGCATTCTAGAAGTGGAAGTCAAGCTCTGCAATAACGCACCTAAGCATCAATCAAGGAGTGCGACCAACATCAGCTGATGCAGTCATACACCACGACCACTGATAACTTTTAGATATGAGAGTTAAATGCTAACCTCAATAATGTTTTCAGAAAAAATGACATCATAATTATGTGCTAACCTTAAAGAAGTATCACGTTCGATCTACTTCATAGAATTGCTAAAGCATCGTATTTCATGTGCAATTCGGTGAAGTATTAATATCTGTGATAATGTGATCTTTCAGCAATTTATTGAATTTATGTGCATGAATGTGTGATTAATCATATCTTTCACCAAACCAGGTGAATATGGCATTTTTTTAATGCTTTAGCAAGAATTTGGAGTCTCAAATCGAAAGAAGTGCTAAGCTAAAGCATATTGACTAAAGAACGAATAGAAGCTGAATTGAAGAAAAGCGCCTGCTAAACGCATATTTCACTAAACACGTGGCAGAATCTTAGAAGTATCCTGAATCCCTAGGTAGATCGAATTGATCTCACTCGTCAAATAGTTTTGTATATATTGCTTGAGTGCGAAAACAATTGGAAGCGCAAAGTGATCTCAAGTCATTTTACATATTCTAGTTAGATTTTAGAGAGAGAAATTATTTGAGTTAGCTGTAGTGATTGGACGCGAAGGGAAAGTTGAGATCTGGAATTACTTGTTTTGGTGCTCTTTGGTCCAGGCTCTTTCTTTCTACTTTTATCTCTTGCTTTCAATTCATTGATTAATGAATTCTATGTTGTTTTGATTTCAAATTTAGTTTGCATTTAATCATTTCATTGTTAAGTTCTGTGATAGCAATTCAAATACTAATTTAATGAAGTGTTGTGTTTGATTCTGAAGTCGCGATTGCGATCGCATACTAGTTTCGATTTGATCTTTGTTTCTGTTTGTGATTCTTAGTTTCGATCATGAATTCTATTATTATTATTTAATCGATCATTTCTATTATGATGAGAAACTAATTCTATTTGGTAGGATTAAGTTTATGTGATTTGAGATTGTGATACATATTGAATCGGAAGATATTAAATTGTCATGCATTGTTGTAGCAATTTGATTACATTTCATCTGACAAACCATTTGTAATCTGATTTTGAAATTACTTCGAGAGAAGAATTATAGGATAAGATCTGCATTGCATACACAAGGTTACCAATATAACTCTAGCTATTTAGTGAAGAGTTAGAGATGATCTTTGTTGTAGGCTAAAATATCCCGAAAGACTCGGAAGAGATTGGGACCCGCACGAAAGACAACCAATGCCACTGCTGACCCCGGGGGGAGGGGGGTCGGCCAACGCCACTGCCAACCCCCCGGGGGTCGGTCAACTCTTTGCCGACCCCCAGGTGGTCGGCCACGCCTCTGCCGACCCTCAGGGGGTCGGCCAACGCCTCTACCGACCCCAGTAGGGTCGGCCTCGCAACCAATGCCATTGTCCACCCCCAGAAGTCGGCCAAATGGAGGCCACAACCCCCCGGGGGTCGACCGAGTCCATTTCCGACCCCTCGGGGTCGGCCGAGCAAGTCCGACTCCTCTGGGGTTGGCCAAGGAAGGTCTTGACCCCTGGGGTCGGCCCTTGCAGCCTCACCCTTCTCGAGTCCGGCAACGAGTAGGTCAATCTGACTGAATTGTCCGTGGAGGTCAGGACTTTGCGAAGAGTCGACCGAGTCCAAGTAACGTTTGGAGGCGTTGCACCCTGTGGCGTTGCCCGTTACAATGAGTAGGTCAATCCGAGTGGGTTGGCCATGGAGGTCAGGACTCCCCCCAGAGTCGACCAAGTCCAAGTAACATATGGAGGTGCCGCACCCCGTAGCATCCCCGGTTACAACGAGTATGCCAACCCGACTGAGTTAGTCGTTGAGGTTAGGACTTTCCTGTGGACGAGTCGACCGAGTCCAAGAAATGTTTGGAGGTGTCGCACCTCGTGGCGTCCCCCGTTACAACGAGTAGGCCAACTCGAGTGGGTTGGTCGTGGATGTCAGGACTCTCCCTTAGCAGCCGACCGAGTCTAAGTAGCGCAGGCAGATGTTGCACCCCGTGGCGTCCCCGGTTACAACGAGTAGGTTAACCCGAGTGGGTTGGTCGTGAAGGTGAGGACCCGTAAGGGTTGACTGAGTCCAAAGTCGACCTCTGAGGAGGACGGTCGAGTAGGCTAACCTGGGTGGGTTAGTCGTGGAGGTTAGGACTTTCCTGTGGATAAGTCGAACAAGTCCAAAGTAGCGCTAAGGGATGCTGCACACCCGAGGCGTCCTAGCGCTACAACGAGAAGGTTGCACCCCTAAGGGGTCGGCCATGAAGGTGAGGACCTGCTAAGGTGGACCGAGTCCAGGCAACTCTGGAGTCAAGGCCATTACACCTCCGAAGGGTAACGTTCAGGAGTTATGCCAGTATTAATACCCAGCTTAATGACGGACGTTTCTAATGGCCGGCCATTATATCGCCATAAGTGAGTCGCAGCGGTTACAAGACCGGTTGCTATAAAAGTCAAGACATTTTTCCGTCCAAAGGGAGGATTCCTAAGCTAAGTACTCTTAAGCCATTCTTTGTGCTTTAAACTATTCACCCTAATTCCTTTTTCTGACTTAGACATCGAAGGCCCTGTGGCTCACACCACACCTGTGTGCCATAAAATTTGCTTTTTTGCAGGCCTTTTCGTCATCAACAACCTTCTAACTAATACTAATTGACTTTAATTTATCTTGAATATTATGACTCGAGTAGAGATGTTCATTTTTCCTATTGGGCTAAGGCCTCGCGGGGACCCGTCCCGAATAGGACGGTGAATCCTCGTTTAGGCGGGGAATGAGAGAGTGAGTGGGGAAAGAAAATTCTCAGCAAGATAAATGGAGATGGGAATGGAGAATATATTCCTCATCCACATTTCCTCGATCCCCGCCCTAATTTTAGTTTATTTTTAAAAATTATTTTTTTCTTCACATTTTTACCAATTTAATCTTTTAAGTTAAAATTTGGTTTTTTATAAATATAAATATATACTTGATTTAATAATTAAATATCTAATTGAAAATTAATATATACATTCTATGAAAATTAAACTTTTTGAAAGTATTATTAAAAAATTACTCATACAAATTAATATTTAAAAAAGATAAATTAAATTAAACGGGAAAAATTCTCCATGGGGAACCTGATCCTAGTAAAATTCTTACGGGAAATCCCCGTCACGATTTTCACAAAAATAAACGATAAATTTCACGAGGACGGGGATTAATGTGGTGGCAAGGATGGGGACGGGGAAGCCATTCCTCGGTCCCGCCCCACTTGTAAAGGCCCGACCCAGACTAGGGTCCCATCTAAGCCTATACCATAGATGCATGATGAAAACGACCTTTAAAACTGAGACATGATGAATAAATACCTCATTTATTTAGAAAAATAATAATAGTTCGTAAAACGTGTAAATCGGGTACCCAATTTTAAAACCAAAAACAGTAAAAACAACAAACATCCAGTACATGTCTCCATAGTAAATCCAGTACATAAAACGGTAATGTAAAAAGAAAAATGCACATAGATAACATCTAGACTGTCTAGACTAGTCTCATGGTCTCCTCAGCTCTAGACCAGCCATCCTCGTAAGGCACATGCGCATTTGTAGAGGCCCGAAAATAATAGGGGTAAGTTGTTAAATCCAGTAAAGATCCCTAACTTAGGATCAGTATAAGTATGAATATAATGATACAAGATATCAAATGATGCATCATGAATGATAATACCGAGGGCAGCCTCAATAAGGCCCTGCGGTTCTGAGTCTTCAATAGATAGTAATGGTGACACTAGGGCTACCCTGATGGAACATGTCATTCCCTGGCCCTCATTAGATAATAATATACACTTTCAGGGCTACTCTTGTAGGGCAATGTCACTTTCAAGCCTTCATTTCGATGCTTATTTGTGGTCCTTCATAGATGCATATGTAATGCAGATGTTCAAGTTCATATCAATATGGTTAATGAATCAACAGTTGTATCATGATGACATGCCAACTTATCATGAATCAATAACTCAGTTCATCAATAAATATATACATCGTACACAACATAACAATATTATTCAGTAAATGTCACACAAGCAAATAGTGCAATCAATACAGATCATCAAGTAATTTTCACCTAGTTCTCCTACAGATGCTTATAATAACCCATAGGACCCCAAGCTAAGTATAAGATCCTCTTACCTTGGCTGTATTCCACTAATTAATCCCAAAGTGCTTGAACCACGAGTCCTAGAAGCTTTCCTAATTTAAACTGGTTAAAAAAAAAGGTTAACAAGTCAAAATTATCAACTAAAACTATCAAAATTGGACTCACAGCATCGAAAAATGTACTTAAAAATTTTTCGACAACCGACAACGACATGTGGCCGGAACAGTGACCGGCGGCGGTGGTGCGCGAAGGGGGGTGGCGACACATGGATCTCACGTGTAGGCGTTGATTTCTGCAGCCCTGGGCGACGTGACCCTCTCTGGTTCGTCTTCAGCAGGCTTAGAAATCATGTGTGGTTAAGGAGACCAACACTGCAGGCTCGACGATCGTCAACCAATAAGAACGACAGATTTGAGGGACAGAGGCGACACTAACCATGATGTGACAGATCTAACGGCTGCAAGCAGTTGTCGGCGAGAAAAATGAGCGAGCTCGTGAATTGGCTGTGAGCTTCACGAAGGAGAGGGTGACTCAATGCTCGACATACGGCGTCTCGCAACAGGTATTTTGCGGTCACTAGCGATGCACGTGGGGACAACCTGCTGAAGACGCTGACAAGTGCAGTGTTTGTTGGCGGTGCACGGGAAGCGACGGGATCTGATTGGTTGGAGCTTGGGGCTGTTGATGGTTGTCGAAACTTTGCAGTAATCGAGAGACAATAATTGACGACTGCTGAATTCGAGAAAAAAAAAGATTAACCTAATCATTTTGTCTCTTTGATCTTTATATATAAAGACAAAATAGCAGGCAAAATACAAAATACCCCTGAAACTTAAAATGACCTTTTTGCCCCTAATTTTCTAAATACAACTCCAATTTTTTCAATATATGACCTAATTGAGCACTTTTAAAAAGAAAAAATAATCAAAATGAATTCTCAGAAGTTCCGGTAAGCCCAAAATTTTCAAAACTAACCTTGAATTTCAATGGATTGAAAACTCGGATTGTTACAAATTACCTTTGGAAACTTTCGTCCTCGAAAGTGAACTGAGGTAAGAACAACTCGAGGTAGCTGGCACCCATGTTGTATTTTCTCTCCTAGGTGGCATCTTCCACTAATTGACTTCTCCACAATACTTTGACTAAACTGATTTCTCGGTTCCTTTGCCTCTATCCAGAATCTGAACTGACTTCTTCTCAAAACTCAAATCCTCATTCAGTTACAACAACGCGTGATCAATTATGTTAGAAGGATCGTGCGCATACTGTCTGAGCATCAAAACATGAAATACGTTGTGTACACTAGACACAGAGGGAGGCAAAGCTAAACGACAAGCAACTGCTCCAATCCTTTCAAGGATCTCAAAAAGGTTAAACAAATCTTGAACTAAGCTTTCCCTTAGTCCCAAATCTCAGAATCCCCTTCATGGGTGAAACCTTGAGGAAAATGTGAATCCCGACTTCAAACTCCAAATTTCGGCGCGTGATAGCTGCATAGCTTTTCTGTCGGTTCTGAGCTGTGAGCATTCTAGCACGGATCTTCTAAATTGCATCATTAGTCAACTGCAACAACTCAGGGTTCAGTAATTTTCTCTCTTCTACCTTCTTCGAGAACGCAGACGACCTGCAACGCTTACTGTACGAAGCCTCAAATGAGATCATCTCAGACTCATAAATACTATTATATGAAAATTTCATCATGTACAACCACTAATCCCAACTGCCAGAAAAATCAAGTACACATGCTCTCAATATATCCTCCAAAATTTGGTTAACCTTCTTAGTCTAACCATCGGTTTGAGAATGAAATGCAGTATTGAACATGCACAAGGTTCCAAGACCTTCTTGGAAGCCCTTTTAGAAAGGCGAAGTGAAACGAGCATCTCATCTGAAATAATACTAACTAGTACCTTGTGATAGCGCACAATTTCCTTCAGGTACAACAAAGCCAGTTTCTCAATTGAGTAATCCAGTGATCTCGGTATAAAATGAGCGCACTTCGATCCACAATCACCCATATCATGATGAAATCTCTCGGTGTCCTAGGGAGACCTGGTATAAAATCCTTAAAGACATCCTCCCACTTCCACTCTGGGATACTCAAAGGTTGCAACAACCCTGCTGGCTTCTGTCTTGGCGTTTTAAATTGTTGGCAAGTCAAACACTTGCTGAAATATTCTGCTATGTCTCGCTTCATATTATTCCACCATAAACTCTGCTTTAGGTCTTCATACATCTTGGTACCCCTCGGCCCAAGCAAACACTGAACTGTGAGCGTCAGACAACAATTCTACCTTGATCTCAACAATGAACCATTAATCTTTGTCTGAACTATAACCCATTATCAGATGCAATTGACCAGTCATTACCCTCATTGGCATATGCCCTGCCAAACAAAATCGTCAAATTCTGGTCTCTCTGTTGAACCACCACAATCCTCTGTCTCAATGAAGACTGAATCATCAACCGATCCAACTGCGTTGTAGCCTCCTGGACTAGCACAATCCCGGCTCTATCTAACTCCCTCTGATAAGAAGCCTGAGTAACAAGCAAAGCTAATGAGTGCGAAATCTTCCTACTTAGAGCATCAGTAACAACATTTGCATTTCCTAGATGATAGAGGATCTCACAGACATAATCTTTCACTAATTACAACCATCGATGCTATCTCATATTCAATTCCTTCTGGGAGAAGAAATACTTTAAGCTCTTATGGTCAGTGAAAATTTGGATCTTTTCTCCATATAGATAATTCCTCCACAACTTGAGTGCAAAAACTACCGCTGCCAACTTCAGGTCATGAGTTGAATAATTTTGCTCATAAGTCTTAAGTTGTCTTGAACATAAGCTATGAATTTTCCTTTTAGCATAAGAACAATACCAAACCCCCTCTTAATGGCACCACATTACACTAGAAAACCACCCAACCTTTCTGGAACAGCCAACATAGACCGGTGGTCAAATGTCTTTTTAGCTCTTGGAAACATTTATCACACTCCTCGGTCCAAACAAACGCTTGATCCTTCCAAGTCAACTGAGTCATAAGCACTGCTAACTTTGAGAAATTTGCCATAAAACGCATGTAATAACCAGCTAACCCTTGACAAGTTCTCACTTCTGCAACTGAAGTAGGACTGCAGCAATTACTTACTGCCTCAATCTTAGCAAGATCCACCGAAAATGCCCTTACTTGAAACAACATGCCCTAGGAAGGCAACTTCACCGAGCCAAAACCCACACTTAGAGAATTTTGCATACAATTGATTCTGTCTAAGGGGTGATAAAAGTTTTCCTTAAATATTCCTCGTGGTCGACTTGGTCTTAGAGTAAATCAGTATGTCAACAATGAATACTATTACAAACTTATCCAAGAACTCCTTGAACACTCTGTCCATCATGTGCATAAATGCTTCAAGCGCATTAGTCAAACCAAAAGACATCACCACGAACTCGTAGTATCCATAACTAGATCTAAAAGATGTCCTAGGAATGTTCTCCTTTCTGATTCTCAGCTGGTGATAACTAGAGCGCAAATCTATCTTGGAGAACACTAAAGCTCCCTAGAGCTGGTAAAAAAATCATCAATCTTGGGCAACAGATATTTATTTTTCATTGTCACTATGTTCAGCTCTCGGTAATCAATACACAATTGCATCGAACCATCTTTCTTTTTAACAAACAAAACTGGAGCTCTGAAAGGAGACACACTCAATCTAATAAAACCACTGTCAATTAATTACTACAACTAAACCTTCCGTTCTTTCAATTCTGCTGGCGCCATTCTATTAGGCACTTTTGAGATTGGTACTATACCAGACTCCAACTAGATACATAAATCAACCTCTCTAGGTGGCAAAAATCCCGACAACTCATCTGGAAACACTTCAACAAACTCTCCGACTATAGGCACTGCACCGCATGGCCGTTTTGAGGCCGCCCCCAGTATAATTAATTATCATGTATCATAGTATTCATGCTTATACTGATCCTGAGTTAGGGATCCTTACTGGGTTTAATAATTCACCTCTATTCTCTGTGGACCTCTACAGGTGCGCATGAGCTTTACCAAGATGGTTGATCTAGAGTTGAGGAGACTATGAGACTAGTCTAGATGTTATTTATCTGCATTTTTCCTTCAACATTATCTTTTTATGTATTGGATTTACTATGTAGACATGTACTAGATGTTTGTTGTTTTTACTGTTTTTACTTTTAAAAGAAGGTACCTGATTTGCACGTTTTACGAACTATTATCGTTTTAATTAAAAAATGAGGTATTAATTCATCATTTCTCAGTTTTAAAGGTCGTTTTAATTATGCATCTAGACTATAGGTCTAGATGGGACCCTAGTCTAGGTCGGGCCTTAATACCACCCCATGGACATCCCTAGACTCGAGAGAGGCAGTTGTTAAAGTTAACAATTGTTCACTTCTTACCTTTATGTTCAATGTTGTAGCAATCTGAATCTATAACTTAATCTAGCAGAATTTTCAATCAATTAAATCTGTGTTGTTTGTTGTTTGTTGTTTGTTACTATAATCTTGTTAGATCGTTGCTGTTACTTAAGTGTTTACCATTTAATTTAGAATCAGACCTTTTTGTCCCCATAATTCATGCATATTTATTTAAAAAGTGATCATAAACAAAATCCCTGAGGAAGAATGACCTTTTATAATAAGTAAATCTTGACTACAATTATGGTTAATCACACTTGCATATTTCAACCTTAAGTAGTTTAATTTTCACAAGATTATATTACGTGAGCAAAGAAAACCGAGGTAGATAAGGTCGTTATAGCCACCTTACTAAATTTAAGAATCTAGAGCGAGGGTGATAGTTGAACATCAGAGCATTGGAGTTATGGTCAGCATTAGTGAAATGCTCAGGCAATTGGCAAAAATAAAAAGCTAGCAAGTTCGTTTCTTCACTGAATCTCAATCTTATTGGGATTACGTAGATAGGTTTAGTTAGGCAATTCATCGAAGCTAATGCAGAGGGCATTCCGTTCCCCACATTTCCAAATGAAGTCATCTAAGCTTTGAGCTTCACCATCTTCAATTCCAGAGGATGATGAAATATCCTCTAGTCGGAGCCCTGAATTTTAAGGAAGTTTTCTTCGTTTTCACTTATTAATTTCTTAATTTTATTTCATTAACTATCCATATTTTTATGATAACTTTTATAAGTGATTCAAGTAACGAATACAATTTTGCAATCTGCATTGTGAGTCTTTGGTGACTTATGTGTTTTTACTAACCATTATTACATTTTTCTACACATAGATTTTATATTAGGGTTTGCATACATTTTTCCACAATTTTTCCACACAAAGTGAGATCTTAGTATTGAATGTCACTCATACATTTCCATGATCCATTACTTCGTTGATACTTGTTAGAATTGACTGTTGTTTGCATTAATATTCATGTTGATAAAGCTTGTCACATTAATCTCAGTATTTAGTTTTATTCTTAAAAACTTTTGAGCAAACCAAAACTAGCTAGCTTAGCCTATAAACTTGGGCCTTAGAAAAATTTTAAACTATCTCTAAGCTTCGATTAGCTTAATCCTTGTTTAGAGTAATGGACTGAGAATCCACCCAACATTGAACCTGAAAGATTTAACATCATTTCTTAAAACTTAGAATATTTTAAGTTTGGGGATGAAACTCACCTTCATTGAGGACAATAAAGAGTTCAAGTTTCAGGGTGAGGGAAACCATAATTCCCTAATTGACTAAAATTCTACTTTGGGACAATCAATGAGGAAGACATTGTATAAAAATAAAAAACCAAAAATTTTAAGGGTTGTAGTCGTTGTTTCTTAAAGTATTCCTCTACTTAGCAAATGTTCCAACTCGAAGATTGTTCCCATTGCTTTGTGTGCTACTTTGCTTAAGTATAACATCCTAAGAACTATGAAAAGGCTCAAGAATTATTTCTTTTGCTTAAGCGCACCACTCCTATCAAGTTTGTCATTCTAAGAACTACAAGAAGTGAGAACGTAAGTATGAATGTTAGCCCATAAGGGAATGCGAAAAAAAGCATAACAACTCCTCAAGGGTATTTGAGTTACCAAAATTGTGATTAAGAATAAATGTCCTAAACAATTGTTGGTCAATCTCATGAAATTTTAAGTTTTAGAAAAGATGGTGACAAGCTTTAAGTATTTATGTAGTATAAGCAATTGGAATAATATTCTAATTTGAAATAAGAGAGTAGAAGGAACAAAGAATAGTCATAAAAGTTTCCCATCATCAAAGGTTAGAAGCTAAAGTTAGACATTTTCAGTTTATGATGAAATTTTTGACTATACACCCTAATACTGAGATCATTGTGAACAACATTGCATTAACAAGATTTGATGAACACTAACAATTCATTTCTACCAATTAAAAGATTGCATTGTGATAACTCTCCATTTAGAGAGTTACTTAGCTTAATTTTACTAAGATTTTTTGTGCTTTAGATGTTAATATCATAATAATTGCATAATTTCATATGAAAAGTAGGCTAAATACATTACTTTGTCAATTTAGGCATGTTAAATATGAGATATGTGAAAAATGTACTTTAAAGGCATGTTTTTTAATGTTTCTCACATTTTATTGCTTAAAACTCATCAATGTTGTGAGCATTCATGATTAGCACAAGAAAGAGAACCTAAGACATCAGTGTAGCCAAAATGTTGTCGATGTTGGCCGCATTCCCATATAGATGCAGAAGTGCAGAAGTACATATTCTGAGAGCCTTGACAAAGTGCGGTGCATTCCAATTCTGACCGCATTGTACACGCAGCAGATTAAATATTGAGAAAACACAAAATATCTTTTGACGGGGATTAAGGATGGATTGTATGACTCAGATCTATTGTTCTTCCTTAAGTATGACATCCTAATAACTATGAAAAGGCTCAAGAATTATTTCTTTTTCTTAAGCGCACCACTCCTGTAGCAACCCGGTCCATAACCGTTAGGTTATAGCACGGACGTAACTAATGAATGAAAAATTTAAAGAAAATTTCGGCAGAGTTTCCCCTAAAATATGGGAAACCCATACCTGAAAAACATGTAAAAACAGAACCTGGACATTTCAAAATACATTTAAAACGACCCTGCAAGTTCCAAACAAAACAGTTAT
>JBBMEG010000004.1:5975527-6027215 GCA_037832605.1 Cyclanthera cordifolia
GCAATGGCGTTGGCCGACCCCCGGGGGGTCGGCTTTGGTCCTTTTGTCCTTTGTTCGGGTCCCGGTCTCTTCCGAGATTCCGGGCCATATTTTACGTCATAACAGTTGACGACATAAAATGTCTGCATGTGTAAAAGTTTTAATATAGTTCATTCGATATTAACTGCAAATAATTAGAGGGATTCATCTGTTACGAGATCAAAGAGTAGACCACCTGAAAAAACATGTGTGAAGGGTAAAGAGGTAATACATAGATTCGAACGTGTATATCTTGTTTACTGTATTATCATACGTATTCATGTTTTGATTACTCTATTATACGTCTCTAAGAGTACTATAAATAAATCAGGAAATAAAATCAAAAAATGATGTTGCCCATATTGGTGATAGTTCTAAGAAGAGAAAGATCGGAATGCGACATAGTATTGATGAGGTATTGCGATATTGTTTGTTTACTATTAAGTTTTGAATATATTATTCAATAAAATGTTGTAATACAAATACTTGCAGAAAACATCGGAGGAAGATTCGAAAAAAATGAGGTTTGATAGAGGATTAGTCCTAGGGGAAGATAGAACATAACGTTATAAGATTTTTTTTTCTTATTAACATTATTGTAATAATATATAATACTACAATCATACAGGATAATAAAAAAATATTCAACAGGATGCACCTTTACTACTAGAAGGGTCGAAATGGTCCTCTACACAGAAGCTAAATATTTTTGGTACATTGGATGTGATTAGAAAGTGAAACACTAGTTGATACACAACTAGAAGAGTTCAAAAATAGTTCTATAGGTAAATTTATTTACCTAGACATCAATAAATTCCAATAACATTTGATGTACCACATCATTAGGAGACAATGTCAACAATTGGAGGATGATGTATTGAGATTCAACATTGAAGGCAACGTGGTTAAATTTGGGAATAAAGGATTATGAATTGATAACTGGGCTTAATTGTGAAAATTACCTAAAAATTGATAGGACTAAACTATCTGGATAGTTTGAAAATACATACTTTTCAAACCTAAAAGATGTGACGCGAAGTGATATAACAAGGGTATTCAAAAGTGGAAAGAAGATTAGAGCTAAAGATTTGGTCATGTTAGCGAAATTGTACTGTATCGAGTGCTTCATAAATGCTAACCATATCAAATCGAAGATTAAGCCAGATCATATACTACGAATGGACGACCGAGAACTATTTGATCAGTATCCATCGAGAAGGGAATCATACCTTACTACATTGAGATTCATAAAAAATTCAATCAATAATCCAGATTCATCGACGGTTGGGTTAGGAGGTTTTTCTATGCTCTACTAATATGGGCATACGAGTGCATACAACTTCTATCTGAAAAAGGAAATTGTTTTGCTATGAGAAAATCAAATGGAATGCCATTAATGTTGAATTAGGTATCAAATACGCAAGCGAAATGGAGTGTATTGGCTGTAGATGTCCTCGAGAACAAAAAGGTACATTAAATATATTATAATAATATGTTAAGTGTTTCTTATTTGTTTCATTATTCTAAACAACAACGTTCATTTGTAGCTTCAAGTAATACCGTTGATTGGAAGAAAACTTGTTGACCATGTCGAAGTTATTGAACGTGTTAGTATCTGCTCGTGAATTTCATTAGTTCCATAATAAAATGTAATCGTGGTCGAAATTCATTTTATTAAATGTATTGTTACTGTATTATAGAACGATGTTGGACAGCAGTCAATAGATGGTCGAAGGACAAATGAACCAGAAAAATTAACTGATAGGGAGGTACTGAAAATGACTATGTTTAATAAAAAATATTCATGAATGTCTATGATTAAGAAATGAAAAATACATTGTTGACACATGATGTTACTGAAAATGCGGTAGATTTTAGAAATACAATTTCGATAATATTGAAAGGGAAGAATTTGATGGAATAGATGAACTTAATACCGAGCCACTGAATATTACTGATGTGTTGGATAGCGTATGTGAGCTTGCAAAATATGTCAAAACATCTTTTGAAATGTTATCCGAAAAGATTGATAATGTAGAGAGAGACATAATTGAAATAAAAAATGTCATGAATAGTAGTTTAAGGGATATGAATGTTATGATAGTGGAGATGGTGAAGATGATGGAGAAGATGGAGATGATGGTGATGACGAAGACAAAAGGGGAGGGGAATAGAAAATGTGATGACCGAGGAAGCTAGTGATGTGGTGCCGAATGAAAATGCAAATGATGAAGCTTTACCTGATAATATGATGGTAATACTCGTTTAATACTCTATTTACTGTATTATTTCATCATACTCATAATAAGACTACTCACCTTTATTGCCTAGGAGAAAGATGTTGATGTTGAGAAAGAAGTGAAAACAAAAAAGTCAGGGGATGTGAATGGAGGGGTTGTAAAGAAAAAAGAACAAGGAATCTACGTGGACGCGGTAAGTTTTGAATGATTTGATTTAATTAAGATTAATACAATTATATTGTATTATTATTTTTATGTAACAATAATATATATGTATAAATTTACAGCTACTTGGGGAAGGACCGTTTTCAGATACAAATGTTCGTTTGCAACGAAAAAGGAGGAAGAAAGTGCAATCCAGTATTCTGAAATCTTCTTATACATCTAAATTTGGATCTGTAGAAGAAAAGAAGAAAGAAAAGGGAAGGCAGAGTGTGGAAGCAGGTGGTAAAGTTATTGAATTTAATGAGCCACCTACCTTCAAAATTGGACTGTCACAAATATAAACGCAATAGTATGTTTAGTTTCTTACTTTAGTAGCAATATAATGTGGATTTTCTTATATAGACTGTTGTTGGTATAATCGTCAGCGATGAAATACTAATTGGATTTTTGGTGTTGTAATTGTATTGTTGAAAGTTCACGATATTTTAATGTTATTACTAGACTATTATTACTTGAAATTAGACGAGTTCAGATAGTTATGAAGTTGTGTTGAATGTGATATTTGAAGTTAAGGAGTAGGATGTTTCTTTGTAGTTGATGTGTTATTTATTACTACTTAGAGTTTCAAAGGTATTAGAATTGTTAAACATGATTAAGAGATATTGTTATAGTATTATACATAATAGTTATAGTATTATTGACGTACTGAACTGCAGTAAATGAAAACACATTAATATAACATTAAATGAAAATGTTAATTAGATCATTGAATTAATATGTAAAGAGTATTGAAAAGGTATTCAAACATTGAAATAACATACTACTTATTTATTGGATTGGTGCAAGAACGTATATTGTGACCCAACCTTCCACAGCGGCCACATTTTACTCTAGACTTCAATTTAATACTTGACTTCCATCAATATTTTTTGGGTCGACCAACTGGACGTTTAGTAGTAGGTGACTTGATATTGACGTTCTTTATATGTGAAGTTATATTCCACATTTTTGGATGACGAACAGGATAAATAATACCATAATATGTATTTCTTACATACTCATTTGAGTAGTAATTCGAAACATATTAAGTTGCTACCGAGCTCCTATTAAGGAATATTGTGCACGCGTGTTTGCAGGGGATTGAAGGTTTTTTCAGCAAGATTGACTTGAAGTTGTTCAGATCCATAGATAATGAGAAATAAAAGATGGTCAATTAGGTGTTCCTACATTCAAATATGTTAGTAATACATAATTTTGAAACAAACAATACGTGTATAAAGTCATGAAATGTTTGGTACGTACTTGCATGAAGTGACCATCACTAATGTGCTTTCGTAACTTTTCTTCACAAGATTCAGTATAGTTTGTGGTTTGCATTGCAGCTTCTGTTCTACGAAGGGAAAACCAACCTTGCATTGACATCCTAATAGCCTCAAACATAGCTGTGATTGGCAACTCCCTTGCTTTTAACATTGCCTTGTTGTAACTTTCACATGAATTAGTTGTCATTACCTCCCAACGTGAACGTGGACAATATGAACGAGCCCATCTTTGATAGCCGATCTCATATAATTCTTCACGAATTCCAGGACATCCACTCTCCAAATGACACATATATTTTTCAAAATCTAAAATGTTAAAAGCTTTTGCAGTTTTGAAAAAAGTTTCTGTATCAAAATTTGATCTATGCTTCTTTAACAAATTTTCTTTTATATGTACAATGCATAAGCCATGAAAAGATTCTGGCCAAATTGCAGCAACAACATTCTCAATTGATTTGTGCCTATCAGATACTATAACTACATCTTGACGATGATCGTATACTTTTCATAAATGTTTTAAAAACCATTTCTAAGATGCATCATTTTCAGAATCAACAGCAGCAGAAGCTAATGGACCTATGTGATTATTAGCATCAGATGTTGTTGTAGTTAGTAAAATACCTCCATAACAATTCTTCATGAATGTTCCATCAATGCTAATTACGGGTCTACAATAAGAACATGCTTTAATGGAAGCATATAATGCTTGGAAAAAATAAATGAATCTATTGTCCATAGAATACTCTAATTCCACCGCAGAACCTGAATAATACGAAAACAATACACATTTATTCAAATGCGAATATCAATCTAAATTACAACATATTTAAATACAGTTGAAATACTATATTCATACCTCGGTTGCTATTCTGTAACATATAACCATAAGGTGGAAGCATGTTGTATGAATCTTCACGCTAACCATACAGTTCCTTCATAATATACTGTTTTGCTCGGTATGCTTTGTGGTAATTAATGTTCAATCCATGATGTGTAAGTACATATCTCATTATTGTTTGAAGACTTTCAAATTCTTTTCCCACCAATGTTTCCTTGTTCTTCATTATTTCCATCACAAGTGATGCTGAAGCATGTTTTAGTGAACTCATAACAACATCTAATGAACAAGAATGTGGATCTACAACCTTTGTAATAACCCATGTATTATTGGTAGTATGTCCCCTACGAGATGCTCTAATCGTCCACTTGCATCTAGACTCTTTACATACAACTGCTAAGTACTTTAAGCAAGATTTTTTAGTGAAGAATTGAAAATGATCTCTTAGAGCAATTGAGCGAATAACATCTACGAGCTTTTGTTTCCCAGGGAATATATCATTCTTCTTTAGAGAAAAATCAATAGAAATACTTCCAACTTCTATATTATCATGTATTCTACTACCAATAGTAGAAGAACAATAACATTCAGAGGATGTAGGGTTTTCAACTACTAATTGGGATAGACAGTTGGAAGTATCTATTATTATAGTGCAATTATTAATGGTTCCAACATAGAGGATGATGTATAACCATTCAACATCCTTGTCGTTTTCAATCTTGATTCCCCTATGGAGATGCACTAATGAATCAAAGATAGCATAGGTGGTTGGGAGGTATATCGATTCATGAAGATCTATACACACAAATATTCGTTGCAAAAAATCAGTGTGTGACAATTCTTTATCAAACATAATTTCAGAGACAATGTAGTTGACATATATGTCTTCTTCATTTCATATACCATTGTGAGCAATCTTAATAGGGATTGTTTTCGAACAACTTGTTTATGATAGTATTATTGAATAATACGTCAACAAAACAAATGAAACAGACTTACAGTATAACTAAGTAAAAGAGAGCGAAAGAAATAACATGATCTTATTCATTTGGAAAATGATAAGTCAGACTACCTACAAAATTGAAAAAGACAAAGGAAACATATAAAATTTAATGAATATTAGAAAGAAGACATACATATAAATAGGGTATTACTGCAATGAAGTCTAGTTTAAAATGTGGTCGCTGATGTGCTATCCGTTATAGGTATAAATACGTTTAAAAAAATGACGATGGATAATAATACATGTTCTAAATGTATTATGTTTATAGTATCTAAAAAAAATTTGGAATTACACTGGCTATACTGTATTATTTTAGTATTATCTCGTCTTCATGAATTTACGGAACATAACAAACAGAACCTAACAAAATAAAAGATATATTCATGACGAACAAAAAAAGCAAAAGCAGACGTTTCAGATAAGGCAGACGGTTCAGATAACAAAAAAGAAAAGGAGTAACGGAAACGAATCTTATAATACAACGATTAATACTGTATAATAAGGGTATTATCAATGGAATTTAACACATTACCTATGTCGTCCACGAAACCAAAACGTCCACAGCACAAATAGAAGTTATTTTCTGCAAGGTTTAGACAACTAAAGAATAAAGAAGATTAAGGTTTTGGTACAAATCAAATTAAAAGGAAATTAGGGATTGATCCTGAAAAGGAAAAATAATCACATATATAAGGAAAAAATAAATGTAATAAAAATAACTTTCAATTAAAAATTATAGTTAAATTATATAATTTTGAAAATTATAAAATGAAAAAATACCATATAAGGTAATCAAGGGCAAAATAGTGATTGGAATTAGAATCATTTATGTATAAAAATCCATTTGAATATCCTTGCAATGAAAATCAATTTGGGATGAAAATGTAATAATTATTTCCTACTTGAATATCCATGTTAAATACCCTTTATTATATTATATTGGATATATTATGAAGTTGAGATTTATTGGATAAATGTCCTCCCTTCGAAATTATGTCTATTCGTAGGATACATCAAGGGAACAAAGGGAGGTTATTTTTATAACCCATATGAGAATAAAGTGTTTGTTTTATTAACACAACATTCTTAGAAGATGATGTAACAACCCTAAATTTTGGTTTATTTTAAGGGATTTAAAAAAATAATTTACAATTTAAGTATTGGGAAATTGAAGGATTAAATTGGATAAATTTGTCATTCAAAAGAAGAAAGTGGACTGAAGGATTTAAGGGTAAAAGGTAAATTCTAAGAAATTAGGGTTAAAATTGGAATTTTTGACTTTAGGGGTATTTTTGTAGTTTACGCCACTATAGGACAAAATAGGAAAAAGACAAAGCTTATAAAAGCCCAATGATTGAGTCATTAATCCCTAATCACTACAATCATCACCTTATCCATTAACCTTATACAATGTAATAAGATTATCCTTTCCAAGAACCACTTCCAAAACCTGATAGGAAGTTTCTTAACAAGACTGCCTCTTTTGTTGCTTCCCAAGCAACCACGTACTCAGCTTTCATAGTGGAATTTGCTATGCATCCGTACTTTATGCTTCTCCAAGCTATAGTTACGCTGTTGAGGGTTAGCACTGATCATTATACGGATCTCCTGAGTTCTTATCAGTTTGAAAATCAGAGTCTGTGTACCCAGTAAAGATGAAATCCTTATAATCATACACTAGCATATAATTCATCGTTCTCCTAAGATACTTGAGTATATTCTTAACTCTTGTCAAGTGATTCAATCCTAGATTTGACTGATATCTACTAGCAATGCCTATCACGTAGCATATGTTAGGCTTTGACGTACATAAAGCTTTCTATCGCTGATGCATAGGGTATTCGTCTCATTTCTTTAACCTCTTGAGGTTTCTTAGGTCTGTTTTTCTTAGACAACAATATTCCATGTCTAATAGTTAATTGGCCCTTTTTAGAATCTTCATCGCATAGTTGACAAGCATTTTGTCAATATATGATGCTTGAGACAAGGCTAACTTTCTCTTGCACCGATCCCTTATTATCTAGATCCGAAGAACATAAGAAGTGCCTCTCAATCCTTCATTAGGAATTGGTTAGCTAGTCACAACTTGATATCAATCAAATCTTTACATCATTCCCAATGAGTAAGATGTCATCCAATACGAATGGTACTTTCTTGTCAATGATCTTGTTGTAAACACAAGGTTCATCAATGTTTTGATCAAAACCATATGATTTGATCACATATTAAATCTCTTGTTCCAAGACTTGGATGCTTGTTTCAATCCATAAATAGATTTAACAAGTTTAAAAACCTTTTGCTCTTATCCAGAATACAAACACCTCTAGTTTGTTCATGTAGATTTCCTCTTCAAGACTGTCATTCAAAATAACAGTCTTGACATCCATCTACCATATCTCATAATTATAATATGAGGCAATGGATAAAAGGATTCTAATAGATTTGAACATAGGAACAGGGGAGAACGTCTCTTCATAATCCACATCTCTTTTAGTGAAGTTTTTTGCTACGAGTCTAACCTTGAAGGTTTGCACCTTCTCATCTACAACCATTTTTCTCTTGTTAATCTACTTGCACACAAATATAGGCCTAACATCCTTTAATGCATCTACAAGTAACTATACTAAATTAGAATTATTTATTATTGGGAACTCAATAACTATCCCATAATTATTTATAATTAATTTATCCAATATATTAATTAATTAAGTTTAACCAATAAGCTTAAGACTTTCATTAATTATGTCCCACATAATTAATCCTTGAGTTTTAACTTCTCAAATTCATTCTTTAATAAAACAATATACAAGCTATTATGAGCTTTCCCAAGGACCGATAGAAGTACAGGTTGAAAGCTACAACTACCTAGAATCAAATCCCTCTTTGTTAACATAAGGCTTATTCTACTAAAGACTTGTGCTATAGGACAAGTTACTATCAACAGATATAATCAGTCATCTGTTATATGATCCTTTACGAGCTTGTTTGTAATTCACGGCTTGGTCAAAATGTTCGTTCTACTCCTCTAATTACAACTTTCTTCTTAAGCGCCACTAATTCTTCTCATAAACAAGTTATTTATAGTCACTCTATAAACGAATGCCCTATCGAGCTAATGAGAGGTTAGATTCCTTTGTTCAAACTCTAAAACCAATTCTTAAGGGGACAACTCTACGTTTTCTTCAATATTAGAGAAGGCGTGAATTTCTTCTGATATTCACTACGAAAATCCCAATCGTGGGAAGCTTATTGACCCTTTGATATTTTACTAGTCTCACCCATGCATATCAAAGGATGTTATATAAACCAGGAGTTCTCAACCCCACTCATGTTAAGATCACATTGACATACAATCATCCTTAGCGAAATAGGTGATACAAGTCTATAACGGAATTACTAGCTCGATCATAACACTCCTTGTCCCGTCTTATGCAAAAACTTATTTTCACATAGACATCCCCACTCACATGTATCCATATGAATAAGCAGAATCATGTCGTTTGCAACTCTTACAAAGTGAGCCGCACCAACAGTGTTACCAGAACTTAGGCCCCCTAACCCATGTCCATATATTATAGATGATTTAGGTTATTAACTTGGAACTAGATTGACTTGGTTCATCTAAATAACTAAGGATATATTGACATTAATCTAATTAATGCGATAAGGTTAAATGACGTTTGAATATTAAATGCAAAATTTCTGGAAAATAATAACTCTGATTATTAACTAAAAATGACTTTAAATGTCTAACATTAAATGCTTGCTCATAAATACGGACAACTAGGCCTTTAGAGCGCAGCCTCTAATAGTTAACACGTAGCCCCACTAAGATCTCACTATGCAATTTTTTATGGAGATCGCAAGATCAGTTGACATCGATCGTTCTCCAACTATCTATTTTGAAATAGGGTTCCCTTCCAGTTAGATAAACTGGGCTAATGTTGTTCATTGAAGTCCTAATCTTCTACCTATGTTGGTTATGTAGATTTTAATGTGAATTACTAAGCTTTTAAACTAAAATACCTAATCATATTATTTGAGTCTGCACAAAGTGATCTATAAATCATGGTCGTTTCAACCCCTACGTCGTGTTTCCATGTTGAGGTGTTTCATAAATCGTCATCTTAAGTACCTTAAACCTAGACAAAACAATTCTCAGGCAGGGCTCCCTTCCAACAAATTAGTACATAATCAATTGCTCTTTAATTATTAATCATATTAACTAAAGAATCAAGTGATAATAATTAATCGTATTAATTATAATCACTTTTATTCATAATTAGGCTCTACCCATTTTTAAAAAGTTAAAAAAATTCTACTCATTTTGTAGTAAGATTAAAATAAATATTTGAGTTCAATTTTGAAAAACTATTTTTCAAAAGCAACATACATAACTCATACATTCTGTTGATGCCGAAAAATGGTCAACAAATGTCCACAGTAAAGATTTATTTAGCTGAGGACGAAAGGGCCTGCAAAAAATATGAATTTTAGGGCACACCGGTGTAGTGTGAGCCACAAGGCCTCCGACCAGAAACGGATTTAGGGTGACTACATTAAAGCACAAACAATGGCTTAATGGTACTTGTCTTAGGAATCCCCCTTGGATAGGAAAATGACTTGACTTTTATAGCAGCCGGTCTTGTAACCGTTGTGGCTCACTTATGGCGATATAATGGTCGGCCGTTAGAAACGTCTGTCATTAAGACGGGTATGAATACCGGCGTAACTCCTGACCGTTACCCTTCGGAGCTGTAACGGCCTTGACTTCGGAGTTGCTTGGACCCTGTCAACCTTGGCAGGTCCTCACCTCCACGGCCGACCCCTCATTGGTACGGCCTTCTCGTTGCAACACTAGGACGCCACGAATGTGCAACGTCTCTTAGTGCTACTTTGGACTTGGTCGACTTATCCAAAGGAAAGTATTAACCTCCACGACCAACCCACCCGGGTCAGCCTACTCGACCGCCCTACTGAGAGGTCGGCTTTAGACTCGATCAACCCTTACAGGTCCTCACCTCCACAACCAACCCACTCGGGTTAGCCTACTCATTGTAACTGCGGACCCCACGAGATGCAGCGTCCGCCTGCGTTACTTGGACTCGATCGACTCCTAGAGGAGAGTCCTCACCTCCACGACCAATCCACTCAGGCTAGTCTACTTGTTGTAACATGTGACACCATGGGGTGCGACGCCTCTAAACGTTACTTGGACTCGGTCGACTCATCCACATGAGAGTCCTAACCTCCATGGCTAACCCACTTTGGCTAGCCTACTCGTTGTAACGGGTAATGTCACGGGGTGCGATGCCTCTAAACCTTACTTGGGCTTGGTCGACTCTGGGGGAGTCCTAACTTCCACGGCCAATCCATTTGGATTGACCTACTCGTTGCCAGACCCAAGAAGGGTGAGGTTGTAAGGGCCGACCCCGGGAGGTCCTCGCCTTCCTTGGCCGACACCCAGGGGAGTCGGACTTGCTTGGCTGATCTCTGGAGGGACGGTATGGACTCGGCCGACCCCCAGCAGGTTATGGCCTCTATTTGGCCGACCCCAGGGGGTTGGAAGTGGCAAGGCCGACCCCCAGTGGTCGGCAAAAGAGTAGGCCGACCCTCGGGGATCTGAAGTGGTGAGGCCGACCCCCTGGGTGTCGACAAGGACTTTGGCCGACCCCCAGCGGGTTATGGCCTCTATTTGGCCGACCCCCGGGGGTTGGAAGTGGCAAGGCCGACCCCCAGTGGTCGGCAAAGGAGTAGGCCGACCCTCGGGGATCTGAAGTGGTGAGGCCGACCCCCAGGGTGTCGGCAAGGACTTTGGCCGACCCCGGGGGTCGACAAGAGCTTTGGCCGACCCAGGGGGTCAGTGCTTGCGTGGCCGACCCCTCGGGGGGTTGACAATGGAGTTGGGGGTCGGTGTTGGCGTGGCCGACCCCTAATGGAGTTGGTCGATCCTCAGGGGGTCGGCAAGGACTTTGGCCGACCCCCGGGGGGTTCGTAATGGAGTTGGCTGACCCCCGGGGGGTCTGCAAGGACTTTAGCCGACCCCCTGGGGTCGAGGCCTTCATTAGGCCGACCCTGGGGATCGGCGTTGGCTTAGTTGTCCTTCGTGCAGGTCCCAATCTCTTCCGAGTCTTTCAGGATATTTTTATTTTATAACATTACCCCCACTCTTCATTTCCAAGCTTACCGGATTATGAAGAGTAGTTTAGGTACTTGCCTCTTTTTTTATGTTTTGGATGCTACAAAGTTACCTTTTTATGGAAATATTTCCTTGAAAATTACTTTGGCCATATTCTTTTTCAAGAACATCTTTTCCTAAATAATATTCAAACAAATAAAGTTTTAAGGTTACGGAAATATTCATTCCAAGAATAATTTAAAATGGCCATTTTCTTATTTCTAAGAATATCTTTTCCAAGATAATATTCTTATTTAAAAAAAAATCACTTCTCTTTTTTAGGAAAATATTTATCCTTTAGAGATTTTCCATAACCTAACTTTTCCATAAAAGCTTCTTTCAAAAACTACTCCCCTGTTTACCCTACTTTGGCCGAAAATTGCCTCTCACTAGCTAGTATTTTCGATCTTTTCAAAGCATTGGGGAGACTTGTTTTGCATTTTGGATTTTTTGAAAGCATCCGTTGCGCCTTACTTTTTTCGGTATGTACTGTCCTTTTTCCGACTTTACACTAACGGTAAGACATATTTTTCGAAAATTTCCCCCCTATTTAGGCACTTTTTCGATTTTTGCCCGTTATGCATGTATGTCCGAACTTTTGGATTATTTAGGTTGTTTTTTCAAGGACTCACCCCTTAGAGTACTTTTTCCGAATTTGTACTCAGGCAATTTTTATAATGTCTTACCCATTTAACTTCCTATAGAGATTTTTAGGTTACTTAGGCACTTTTAATAAAAAAAGTCTTGCCCTTTTTCATCGCTTTTTGAAACTTTTAGTTTACTTAGGCACCTTCATAAAAAGTCTCGCCTTTTTCACCACCTTTCGAATCTCGTAGGGTACTTAGGCTTTCTTAGAGACTCACCTTTTCTTTAACTTAGTTAACTTGCAGATTACTTCTTACATTGACCGTCATGGATCCTTTGTCTGACTACGAGACGGAATCCCTTCACCTTCGGGCTTCCTCCTCACTTAAGAGGACTCGGCGAAGAGCTTTAGAGGTGGGATCGGGATCTCAAATGGCAACGTCCATTTTGACTCAAGAAGATTTTGACCACCTTAGGACCTAGTTCCTTATCCCAGCCGAAATCACCCTTCTGCTTTCTCTGGCTTCGGAGACGTGCGCCCATCCTCCTCCGAGCGAGGTGGCCCTTTATACCACCATGTTCGACCGAGGAGTTCGACTTCCCTTCATACTGCCTCTTCAAGAGTTCTTTGGTATGGAAGGGCTGGCTCTAGCGCAGCTAGCTCCCAATGCCTGGAATGTCTTCTTCGGTGTTCACAGCCTTTAGGTGCACACCGGCTTGGAAGGTTCCTTTAGCGCGAAAGACCTTCTTTTTCTTTACCCCTTCTGACAGCATCCCGATGTTACTGTGGGTTGCTATCTGACCCCCAGAAGCAAGCTTTCTCCTCTAGTGGGGTGCCCCAACTTTCAGAAGGGGTGGAAGGAGCGATGGTTTTTTGCTGGAGGACCTTGGGCGGCCCCAGGTGTCGATGCCTCGTTGGCGACTCCCATCGTCTTCGGGACTTACGGTATGCTTTTGTTCACTTTGACTTTATCTGTCTTTTTGCACCATACTAACTTTTTGTTTACAGTGCACAGGAAACTGAATCCCCGTTCCCTGGTAATGAAGTTTTACGAGACGGTTATGTCCTACCTTGAGGAGGTCACTCGCAGTGCGCAGTACGTGCCCACAAACTCACTGGCACTGTACAACCTCCATCTAGCTTTAGCCATGCTAGCCGAATCTAACTCGGAATCACCTGTCCCGCAAGAGGGATCCACTCCAGGTATGCAGCTTACTTTTTCCTCTAACTTTGCATGCCTCAAATAATTGAAATATGGGTTGACACCTTTTACCGTGTTCAGTCACCATGGAATATGAGCCTTCACTGAGGCGCGCATTTGACGCAGTGACACGTCAAACACCTCGCCCATGCTAGGCTTTCCACTGATGAAATGGTGGACCTTACTTCGGAGGGCTGCTCTCTCCCGCCTGGTGATGACAAAGACCTTCCTTTCCCCGAAGTTCCAGAGAACTTGGAAGTTGGGTCAGACCTGGAGTTTGACGGTCCCAGCCTTGGTTTTGACCACGTTCCTTCTCCAGTTCGAAGTAACTCGCGCAACTCTTGGACGCCTGTACACAATCTTCTCCCTGGATTCGACTCCTACCTCTTGTCAGAACCGCAATGTCCTACTTTGGACCCACAAGAGGAAAGGACTACGACCTCTAACTACTGGAGTGAAGTGGGGTCTTTTTTAGCTACTTTTCCCCTAAGAGATGCCTCCCGGGTTCTCGAAAAGGAGACTCGTCTGATGCACGAGGTACAAGATCCCTACTTTTCGCAACTACACCTTGATTTGAATATGTATGCTAACTTGTACCTTGATTTCTTTTTGCAGGCATTCATGCACTTCGCTTCAGCTTCTCGCCACCTCTCGGAGGACTTGCATCAAGCCCGCTCTTCCTTGTCTACGAGTACTGACAAGCTCAAGTGGGAACTGGCACAGGCTCGGGAAGCTGAGCGAGTTGCCGAGGCTGCCTTAGCAGCCTCTCGTACCTCTACCGAAACAGCCTAGAATCTAGTTGGCCGCGCACGTCAAGATGACTTGGCTACGATCGTCCGCCTTCGATGAGAGTTGGCTTCTTGCTGAAGGGAAGCTCAAGAATGCTGCCTACTTGGCTATCCTTGTGAAAGGTTCTCCTGCCTTTGTGATTCTAGAAAACAACACCGGCGAGGCTGCCATTAGCTGGGCAATGGACCGAATCCAAGAAGGGGTTAGGTATCGCAACCTTCTTCCTCTTTTTCGGTCACTTTGTTCCAGCACCGCAGAGAGAGCCGCCAACCCTTCCCTACCAGCCTTCGAGTCCAGAGTTCCGAGTGATCCAGCCCAGGCTGCTTGTTATGATTCCCGCATCTTTCAGGGTGTGCCCGAAAGAAACTAGGTTCTTCCAGCTAGGATAACACCTACCTAAGCCGAACCTGTTCGACCGTCTTCCAGCAAGCGCAGCTCTAGAGGGCCTTGATGACTTTTACCTTGCAGTCTTTTTACCTTGTAGTACTTTATTTTGCAGTCTTTACCTTTTCATCTAGGTTGTAACCCAGGAACTTTTTCTTTGAATGAAATGATGAACTTTTTTTCTGCTTCTTTCTCCTCTATCTCATATACCCCCAATTTAAGTTTATGAAAATGAGATCAATATACTTAAATTAAGATGAGAATGGACAGAATGAGAAAAAACATTACTTTTTATTCATCAACAACTTGAATTACAATCTATCGAAAGTACTTTTTCAAGTCTTTAAGCACCCCCAAAGATGGAGGATTTGATTGCTAGAAGTGAAATTGGTGTTGCTTTGTTAATCCGTGCAGCAGCTTGGCAAGGATGCTAGACTCATCTAGGATCTTTTACCAGCACAGTCTTGTCCGCCTTAGCTTCGCAGACGGCCTCTGACTTTGTCAAAACATCAGCCTTGGCGCTTTTGAGACCTAAGTACTTTCTCATCTTGTACCCCTACAGGTGTTGTTCCTTAAACAGCCTCACCTGGAACCGGTCCCATTTTAACAACCTTTTGCTTTCAGGGACTTTGTACCACGCCCTTTAGGGCTGTGTGGTAGCATTCCCTCGAGGACAGCTGTTCTCCTCTGATTTGCCCCACCCCCATAGGAGTAGGGAATTTTAACATCTGGTGGTAAGTTGACTCCACCGCCCTCAGTCCATGAATTGTAGGTCTTCCCAGTATTGCATTGTAGGCGGAGTTGTCATTTACCACAAAAAAATTGACGAAGTACAGGATGATATTGTCTCCTTCGCCAAAAGTCACTAGGAGTTCAACTAACCCTTCAGGGATTAAAGTGCTCCCACCAAACCCGACTAAGGGTGTCGAGCTCGGCTTGAGCCTCTCCCTTCCCAACTTCATGGCCTCATATGCTTTCAGTGACAACACATCCGCCCAACTGCCTCCATCGATGAGGATCCTTCTAACGCAGATGTTGGATATGGTTAGGGACACCACTAAGGCGTCATTGTGTGGCTGGTGTAACGCTGCAGCCTCAGCGGCGGTGAATGCAAGTTGCTCGTCTACCGCTTCCATTATGCGCACTTCTTCACTGCTTAGTGCGCTCCTAGCCTGCCTCACATTGCCCTTTCGTCTCCGGTTGGACTCCCCTCCAGCTGGTCCTCCGATAATTATTCTGATCTCCGGCGGTGGGGGTGACTTGTCATCTCCCTTTTTCTTGCTTGGGGACTTGGTCACCTTCCCACCCTCGCCTACGTATCTGTCCAGTCGGCCTTTGTGAATAAGGGACTCGATGGGTTCTTTCAAGTCATAGCAGTCCGAGGTAGCGTGGCCGTGATCCCTGTGAAATAGGCAGTATATGCTCTTATTTCTTTTGTTTGATCCTGCCTTAATTCGGCTCGACCATTTTAGCTTCTCCTTATCTTGAATCTCCATCAAGATATGTTCGATGGGAACCGCTGTCGGAATGTGCCTCTCGAACCGGCTTGGGGGTACTCCCCGCTGTTCGATCTTTTCTTTTTTTATCGGGCGCTCTTCCGCCCTTCGCTTTTACGACTCCTTGTAGTCTACCTCGCGATGGTTGAGTGGCTTCTCGCGCTCTAGAATGGAACGCCTTCCTTCGGTGTTTCCTCAGAAATTGACTAGTTTCTCGACGCTTATGTATTTTTGCGCCCTGGTTAAGAGCTCGACATATGTGAGTGGGGCTCTTTTTCCCAGGGACCACAGGAATTTTTCATCCCTGAGTCCTTCCAGAACCGCTGCGAGAGCTGTGCTGTCGGAGTATCCTTCAATTTGTAACGCCTCATTGTTGAAGCGGACAATGTACTCCCGAAGTGTCTTATGACTCCTTTGTCTCACGGTCAGCAAATGTGCGACCGACTTCTTCTGATCTCGCCCTCTTAGGAATTGGGTGACGAATGCTCTGGCCAGCTCTCTAAAGGAAGTAATGGACTTACGCTTTAGCTGCCTGAACCATCTTCGAGCTGGTCCTGTGAGCGTGAATGAGAACGCTCGGGACTTGATCGCATCTCGGACTCAATGTAGCTCCATCCATGCCCGATAGGAATTCAGGTGCTCGACTGGATCCGTAGATCCGTCGTACTCCTTGATTGTAGGGAGTTTGATCTTTGATGGGACGGATTCCTCCATGGTTTCGTTAGTGAATGGGGGGTCGACCTGGTTGACCAGGCTATCCAGATCCAGTCCGTCTTGGTCCTACACCTTCTTCATGCTCCCCAACTGGTCCTGGAGGATACGAAGTTGGACCATCCAAGGTTATGCCCCGAATCCATCAACCTCTACCTCTCTTCGGCGTTGGTTGAACACCTCCCTGAGATCCGTTCCTAAGTCTGATCCAGCTGTACGGGCACTTGGAACTTTTGAGGGACATGGGGTGGATGATCCTCGTGTGGTACTCCTTTGTTGGCTACTCCGGACTGATTGCGTCCGAGAAGACTCCGTCATTTGGGATCCTATCCTTTGATGGACCAAATGCTCTTTCCTCCTGTCATTACCGCCCAGTCGAAGTCGTTTGACCGGTCTTCAGTGCCGGAAATGTATCTTTTTTGGTGCCTCCGCGGCTAGGACTTTCCCTTTGGTAGGGTCCCGGACCAATGGGGCCGTTTTTTCTGCCACAACCTTTTTCTTGAAAGGCTGTCGCTACGCCGCCTCCTGCGATGTCGTTGGTTCTCGGCATCAGCTACCTGAGCCATAGGTGGTTGCCGGAGCAACTCCCCCAAGCGACTCAAACTCTCCGCTATTCCTTGCACTCGTTCTTCCAAAGCAATGAACTTTGGATCAGCACGTTCCGGTTCTTGCCCAGCTACTGCACCCTCAGGATCCGGGTGGTTTTCGACATGAACGACGTCATGTCCTCTAGAGGCAATCCTCCTTGGAGCCTGCTCCACGTCCGATTCTCCATCGACATCGTGGTGGTGGCCATTCTCAACGTTCGACATTTTTCGCAGGAAAATAGTTTGGATATTAGCGTTTTAGGTAAAACACTATCGTCCCCATAGACGGCGCCAACTGTTGATACCAAAAAATGGTGAAACGGATATCCACAGTAAATTTGTTTATCTGAGGACGAAAAGCCCTGCAAAAGTGAACTTTAGGGCACAACGATGTGGTGTGAGCCACAGGGCCTTCGATGCCTAAGTCAGAAAACGGATTTAGGGAGAATAAACTAAAGCATAAAGAATGGCTTAAGGGTACTTAGCTTAGGAGTTGCCCCTTGAAATGGAGAAATGACTTGACTTTTATAGCAGCCGGTATCGTAACCGCTGCGGCTCACTTATGGCGATATAATGGTCGGCCGTTAGAAACATCCGTCATTAAGCCGGGTATGAATGCCGACATAATTCCTGACCGTTACCCTTCGGAGGTGTAACGGCCTTGACTTCAGAGTTACTTGGACTCGCTCAACCTTGGCAGGTCCTCACCTCCACGGCCGACCCCTTAGAAGTGCGGCCTTCTGTTGCAGTACTAGGACGCCACGGGTGTGCAGCGTCCCTTAGTGCTACTTTGGACTTGGTGGACTTATCCACAGGAAAGTCCTAACCTCCATGACTAACCCACCCGGATCAGCCTACTCGACCGTCCTCCTCATAGGTCGGCTTTGGACTCGGTCAACCCTTACGGGTCCTCACCTCCACGACCAACCCACTCGGGTTGGCCTACTCGTTGTAACCAGAGACGCCACGGGGTGCAGCGTCCTCCTACGTTACTTGGACTCGGTCGACTCCTGGGGGAGAGTCTTGACCTCCATGACTAGTTCACTCGGGCTGGCCTACTCGTTGTAACGGGTGACGCCACAGGTGCGACGCCTCCAAGCGTTACTTGGACTCGGTCGACTCGTCCACAGGAGAGTCTTAACCTCCACGGCCAACCCACTCGGGTTGGCCTACTCGTTGTAACGGGTAATGCCACGGGGTGCGACGCCTCCAAACGTTACTTAGACTCGGTCGACTCTAGGGGGAGTCTTGACCTCCACGACCAATCCACTCGGATTGACCTACTCGTTGCCGAACCCAAGGAGGGTGAGGCTGTCAGGGCCGACCCCGGGGGGTCCTGGCCTTCCTTAACCAACCCCTAGGGGAGTCGGACATGCTTGAACGATCCCCGGAGGGACAATATGGACTCGGCCGACCCCTAGGGGGTTATGGCCTCCATTTGGGTGACCCCTGATGGGTCAAAAGTGGCGAGGCCAACCCCCAGGGGGTCGGCAATGGAGTTGGCTGACCTCCAGGGGATCGACAAGGACTTTGGCCGACCCCCGAGGGGTCGGCGCTGGCGTGGCCGACCCTCGGGGGGTCAGCTAGGGTGTTGGTCGACCCCATTGGGGTCGAGGCCTCCATTGTGTCGGCGTTGGCTTCCTTGTCCTTCGTACGGGTCCCAACCTTTTTCGAGTCTTTCGGGATATTTTTATGTTATAACAGTAGACATGTAATAAACAACAATCAACTAGCTATTCCATTATAGACATACAAATAAACAACTATTGATCTATTCAACTAACAGACATACTAGTGTTGTGAAAGCTATTAATGTTCACTGAATTTCTTCTTCAGGTCATACAAGATCCCTTGGAAGAGCGGTCGATTCTAAGGTGGAGTCGTGGGTTGCTCCTTCACAAGGTTGCTGGAAGCTTAATGCTGATGCTGCGGTTTGCCCAAGATCGGGAGATGGAAGGATTGGCTGGATCGTGCGCAAGTGTAGAGGCTCCCGATTCTAGCTTGGTCTAAACTCGGATTTAGGAATTGTTCGGTTAAAGTGCTTGAGGGAGTGGAAATTAGAGAAGGGAGGAAGATTTTATTGAATGCTCGGTGGTGGATCCCTCCCTTGTTAGGAGAGTCTGATGCGTTGGTAGTGATCCAAGCTTTGGTGGGTAAAGATAGGGACCTTTCTGAGTTTAACAATATTGTTGTTGATATTGATTACATTTCTTGTAGGCTTGGGGATGTGAACTTTTTTCATTGTAATAGATCTCGTGATAGAGTGGCTGACTTGTTAGCCAAAAGTCCTAATGAGTATTCTGTTGTTTGGAACTTTTTCCCTTCTCCTATAAAGGAGAGAACTTATTTTTGGAGGGGGCTCTTCCCCCTTGGTGGCCTCAAGTGTTAAAGAGGATTGTTTTAGTGGTTCTTTTGGGAGTTAATATAATTTCTTTCTTCAAAAAAAAAAATCTGTTAAAAAAAAAGAATATATATATATTATATATAATAAACAACTAATAACTTCATTATATAAACAACAATGAACTAATTATCTGTATTTACTCTTGTTCCATTACAAACATACTAATAAACAACAATCAACTAATTATAAAAAATTAAGTTACAAAATTGTTAATGTCTTCAAACAAAGAACACTTGGAAAATGAAGAAGCCCTGCAAATGACGACACAATAATGAACGTAAGGCGAGAGTTGATTCAAAATATTACATTAGTCGACGAGTTGGACGATGATGTCAAAGAGAAAGAAGAACCTGAACCCCCGATTTGGAGACATATCATGAGAACCATGAATTTTTTCCATCAAAAAGGAAAGAGTGATCGATCTTGTAGAGAGTTACGTAGGTTGGATATCATGACATTTAACAAACTCTGTGGCCTACTAAGTATTAGAGGAGAATTATGCCCCATTAAAAGTGTTGGTGTTTTAGAAATGGTCGCCATGTTCTTGTATATCTGCACACATGATGTTAAGAATCATATTGTGAGAGCTTAATAGACACGTTCTAGGGAGACAATATCATGACATTTTAGGGAGGTGCTTACTGCAAGTTTGCAATGTCACGATGTGCCAATAAAAACACCATAACCAATTATAAGCAATTGCACTGATTGTAGGTGGAAATGGCTAGAGGTAAACACTAAGGCTCATCGTAAATCATATCTCTATATTCGATTCAATATCGTCTCACAGTTATAATTTTATAGAATTGTTTGGGTGCACTGGACAACACATACATCGATGTATAAAAGTATCACTCGACGACCAACCACGATACCAAGGACATATATCCATAAATGTCTTAGGTGTTTATTCTCCTAGAGGCGAGTTTATTTTCATTTCAACTAGGTTTGAGGGGTTTGCAGTCGATTCTAGGATACTTTGAGATTCTTTAGCACAACCGAACGATCTTAAAATGCCACGGGGTAAATACAATAAATTTTATAAGGACTTTGATTAATCATAACATACTTTGGATACATGTTAGTGGCATATTACATCGTTCAGATTTTTATTACCTTTGTGACGCTGGCTATGAAAATGCCAAAGGTTTTCTAGCACCTTATAAGGGAAAAAGGTATCACTTATCAGACTTAAGGGGAGCTGCTAACGCTCCACAAACGCCTAGAGAATTTTTTAATATAAGACACTCATCTGCTTGCTATGTCATTGAAAGACCATTCGGTAGATTGAAAGGAACATAGGCAATACGCAAAAAACATGCACACTATAATGTTAAAACGAAATGGCATATTATCTTGACTACTAGTTACATCAATAACCTCATAATAAGAGAAATGTGGTAAGGGTATTTGGATGAATTTAATGATCTTGATACTATCTCAACTACTTCTCAAGGAGATAATTTCGAGCCAAATTATATAGAATACGTTAAAGTGTCTGATGAGTGGAGTCAATTTTGATAAATGCTAGTTGAACAAATATTCTATGCTTGGTGATTATCAATTTATGCATTCAATTATGTTTTTTGTTTTCAAAATCAAAATTCTATTTGTTCCAATGCGAATCCCTTATTGTGATTAGTTGGGAAACCAAATTGTGCATTAATTAATTGTGATCATTTACCATATGAAACTTATATTATATTATTTCTTATTAAAGTACAATGTGAGGAGGTAATCAAGGATCTGCCACTAGTGGACTTGTGTTAAAATTCTCATTTGATTGAGGGATTACTAGGGTTAGAAGCAAAACATCTAATTGCATCTGGAGGAACCTTTAGATCAAGGTTTATTAATGCTCTGTTTACTCACATGCAAGAAAAGATGTCTAAAACAACCTTGAATACTAATAGCATACAGTGTAAAGTAAGGACTTAGAAGAAGCAATACTTTGCGATAAAGAAAATGAGGGGTCAAGCCAAAAATGGTTCCGAACAAACTGAAGCACGAATGTGTGTAGAAATGGACAAATAAACTTTCGATAGATCGGTCAAGGTAAATTGTTTTACAATTTATTTTGCAATATGTTAATGTCTTCTATTATTTAGAATTCATTAATATGCTTTACAAACACATCCAAATGCGAAGGGTCTTTAGAATCGCCCATTCTCACACTATGAAGCATTAACTCACATCTTCAGGGATGAGAGAGCATTCGGGACAATCCATATTAATCCAGTTGTTAGTACACCATATCAAACAGATGTTGTCATGAGCTAGTAGACAAGCCACACCGGAGGATTTTGTAGATCTAAACTTCACTGACTGTTAGACATAGTAGGACAGCCTAGAAGTCAGTCAAGGATTAGTGTGAGCAAAAGAAAAAGGTTAGGTAAAGATCCTGAGATGTTGAAGGTTATAAAGAAACATGTAGCATGATCCTTAACATTAGTATTTGACTGTATAATTATATCATAGTACTTTCATTCCATGATTTTTTTTTTTTTTTGAGTACAAATTGGGGAGGGAGATAACAAGCCCTACATAGAGGCGTCTACTACTCTCAAATAAATTATGTGACGCTGGTGTTGAACTAGAATAACACCAAACAATGAAACCACTACGCCACTGATCAATTCGGTTCCATTCCATGATCTTTGAAGTAATTGAAAAATATAAATATATGGATGGGTAAATGAAGAATGTGATTTAATCAAATTAGTTCATTAATTGTTTTACTTATTTTTACAAGTTAATTATACCAAGATAATCAACATCTTCAATTTCATGTTATCCATACAACATGTTAATGTGATTAAAATTTAGATTAAGATGTATAAATTAAAAAAAAAAAAAAATAAATAAAAGTTAACTCTTCCCTCCCCATCCATTCACACCAGACATTTAAATAATACTTCCTTTCTCATCCTTCCATCACAAACACGAGTTTACTAGCACTTTCCTTCTCATCCCTACACCCCAAATACAATTTTAATAACACTTCCCTTTTATCCAGGCACCTCAAATACATTTTTATTAATATATCTCATTCTCTTCCCTTCCCTTTTCCAATGGAGTCAAGCACGCCCTTAAGTAAATATTCATTTCTAATCATTTCTTAAAGAGAAATTATAGTGCATATATTATTCTCACAAAATAATTTTAAATGTAGTCAAGTTTTAAAATATTTGCATATATAGTCATTAATACTATATTATAAGTATTGTATAATAAGAAAATACTTGATAATACTTATTAATACATTGATTACATTTGCTAATTTTTTGAAAGTGACTTTATTTATAATTTTTTGTTACACTCTTCCACAATATTAATACATGCTCTTATCCTCAATTCCCAACAACGGGTATGAGAGATTTTGCTCAGTGTGATTTTCCTAGAATATTTTTTGGAAAATATTAGGATAAAAAAGATAAAGATATTTTTGAAAAATATTTATCTCAATTATCTTTTAAAATATAAATCCAATATTTTTGAAAATATAAAGGATAAGATTTATGATTTTTGTTTAGGAAATGTGAGCGACCATAAATATTTTTTAAAAGACTTCAAAATAAAGTTTTTTAAAATTATATCAATTGTCTTTTGGACGATTTTTTATGGATTATTTTGAATGCAATCTTTATATTAGAATACTTTTAGAAAATATTTAGATAATATTTAAATGAGGTGATTTTCTTGCCGTGTCAAAGTATCCACAATATTAAGAACATGAAGACTCAACATATGTATTGGGATATACAATTTAATAGGATGATATTTTAAATTTTCAAGAAATATGTCAAATATTAAATCGATCATTAACTTGTTTATTTATAGGTTTCTTGTATGCATGACTTAATTGTTGCATGTAGCATGTCATATAGATTTAAAATCGCACCATAGTTTAAAAAAATTATGCATCCAAAATATGCGTAAAATATATTTTAAGAATAAGATTTCATATTTAGGATTGTTCACCATGTAGAATATTTCACAATAAATAATTGTTATTTTGAAAGTATGGATTATGTTTGAAAAATGTATTTTAAAAATAAAACAAAAATATTCATTTTAAATCTACTATAAAATGAATATATTCTTTTAAAACGGTTTTAAAAGAAGCAAAATCAAATAATTCATAAAAATGAATATAATTAATTAGATTAATTGTTAACACTTAAAACTTTAGTTAATAAGATTAATTAAAGAACAATTTGATTTTGTGACGATGGTTGGAAGAGAATCTTGCCTAAGAAATGTCCTAGCAAAGGTAAGAGGTACTTAAGATGACAATTTACGGAACACCTCTACTTGGGAACGAGATCTGAGGTTGAAACGACCAAGATTCATGGATCATTTTGTGTAGGTAGAAATTATTTTTGAAAAGATTTATGTTGAGCGAATTAAAAATGACACGTGGTTGAATAGCAAAGTATAATTCGACCAGCCATCACCTAAACTTCTCTCTTTTAAGAAAGACCCCCTACTTGTATAAAAGGGGTTAATAGCTCTTATTCTTTCTCTCTCTGCTACGCTAAATAAAGTACCGAAGTTACTTATCAATGAATGCTTGTAGGGAAGTTCTCTTTCTTTTATTCATCCTTTATTTAACTCTGAAAGCCTCCCTTTCATCATCACCATCTTCAATACGATCTTTATCTTCATCTTGTTCTTCCTCCTCCCTTCTGCCCTCTGATCAGAAACCACCACCAGCGTACGACGATTTTAATTTCGCCAGCATGATTGCGTCGACTGGATTTCTATACCATAAGTGCTCCCCATAACAGGTCTTTTTTAGTACCTAAACACAGTTTTGAAGGTTGTCATACGCATTGGATGGACCATCGCAAAGTTCAGTTTCATTAATTTACTTTACACAAATCTTTATTTTATGAGGGATGAAGAATCAAGATGGAATTCGTGGCTATTCCATTCAAATGATCATCTATTTAGTATTTTGTTCGTCTCTACTGTTGTGTGTACTTTCATAGGAGGAATGACTGAGTATGGTTACTTTTTGTTTCTTTATTTGATTCAAACTTTGTATTTATATTATTTATTTATGATAGTGTTTGTAGAGATGAACTTGAATACTTTATGCCCTAAGTTCGACGAATTTGTTCGATATGTGCAAACCTTGTTCTAGAGCTTTTCTGGAAGGTTCTCGAAGCTCTACCAAAAAAATCTACTAGTTCACGTGACTCAAAAAAACCTCTAGTATCATAAACACCTCTACCATTTTTAGTGTAAAACGAGTTAATGGAACTCGAATTAGGCACGATTCATTTGCCATAATCCAAGTTCCTTTTTTTCCTTTTCTCTCTCTCATTTCTAACTATTACACTCTGGTTACCATGGCAAACTCTCTGGTTTCTTCTTCTATTTCGTTAGATTCGTTTCAAACTTGTTGCTTCATCCTTTATTAAATATTTTTCCCCTAAAATCTCGAATCGTTAGACATACGTTTTGTGGGGTTTGTGAATCTGCTCATCTCGTTGCCAATTGAGTAAGGATTTTGTCATCATCTACCTAGATCGAGATTGCATGTTATGTTATGGATCTTGATTTTTCCTAAATCACTGTAATGGAGACGATGATGCAGGGGTCTTTGTTTCATGTGACTCGGTGTGAGTATGATTTGTGGTCTTTTTTCGGTTCGATTTCTCCATCGATCTATTCATCTCGTTTCCTATTGAGTAAGGGTCTTGTCGTTGACTCGTTAGATTAGGATTACATGGCGACAACAATGTAGGATCCTTGTTGGATCTACCTCGGTGGCAGTCAAATCTGAGGTAAGCTTTCTATCCTCCTCAAGTGTTGATGAACCCACTTGTTTTTAATTAGTTGTCTCTTCTCTATGAACAAGTACATTCATTTATTTTCATCTTGTTCATTCTTTTGTTCATACTTACTATGGTCATTCATTTTGTTCTATTTTCCTGTCTTCATAAATGGATTTGCAATAAATACTCTTACCCGTGTAACCTAAACTACTTCCTCACTACTTCTTCTTTTCACTTTCACTTGCATTTATTTTTCTCTTATTATTCGTTCTATCATTTACTACTGGATCTACCTCTTGATTCTGCTAATGTTAAAAATTACAATTTGTTTGATGTTGTCTTTCGAATCCTATTTGATATATGGTAAGAGATAATTTATTTCCCATAAACCTAATTCATCTCTTCTGTGTATTTATTCGAACCTAATTGAGCTAGTTTTACACATCTGAACTAAGTCATTTTTTCCTTTACACATTGTCTGGGCTACCTAGTTACTACTTCAAGTGAGTTATAATCGACTTCTTTCAATTTTATTTCATATGTTCAATTTTATGTGTGAATTTGATTTCAATTTGATTTGGTCTATGCAATTTCATTTCCTCTATCTAATTTCAATTCTTTGCTACTGCTTTATTTTTTTCCTATGGGTTGGACTGGTTTAACTCATCTTTCTATCTTGTAACTGATTATTTAAGTTTGAATATGATGCTGATGCTTTCCAGTTCTTTGCTATTTTGTATCATTCATGAAAACTTAAAAAAAATGAATACATATGATCTTGTACGAGAAATGATTCTTGCATTCCTCCATGAGGTTGATGATTTTTTAATGTATAAATGCATATTATATTCATATCGACGTTGGGGTGAAGGTACATTGTCAATTTCTCAAGTTGTTGCCTTTAGACTGCTTTATTTACTTAAGTTTGTTAATTAGAAATTAGAAATTAGAAATTATTTTTCAGGTGAATATTTACTCAATGTTACCTTAGATCATTTGAAGGTTTGTATACGCCATCATATAGCACTTAAATGAATCTATTCCTAAATTGTAGTTGCGATACGACTAGGTTGTTACTTAAACTAGTGTTCATGATTTCAATATGTATTTTGTTTATATTTTGCTTGTATATGTTATTTTTTTGTATTTTACACAAATTGTTCTAATGGTTTTTTTGTTCGAATGATATGGTTTCTTAATTTTTAAAAACTTTATTGAAATTATAATCAGCACATGTAACTGATTTAAAATCTACAAATTATTAATATATAAGGTCTCCTTCAGATACTCATTATAGTTACAAATTATAAATTTACAAGGCCACATTTAGAAACTCGCCTTATTTTTTTTACTTACAAGATCATATTTAGAAACTGACTCTAAAATTTATTTAAAATCATCAATGTTTCAAATAACAAATCATCGAAAAGGGTCAGTGAGGTAGTGATTTCATTGTTTGGTGTAATTCAGTTTAACACCAATATTTGGCTTCGATCTTGGAAATTGGTATTTTAGCGCCCTCTACGTAGGGTTGAATTGGTACTAGTTACTAGTAGTTCATTTTTTACAATCCCAGAAGAAAAATGATAGTTCATTATTTAGACACCACTTTCGACAAATGACTATCTTTAAATTGATAAGAAAAAGTGACATAGCTTGTCGTGAGACAACAAAAAAGAACCGTCATTGTTTTCAAACCCTATGCGACATGCTATGGACAAATGATGATCTTCAAGGTACTAAATACATAGACATTAACAAAATGGTAGCAATGTTTATGAACATATGTGCACATGTTAAAAATTGGGTGATTCGTTGAATTTCACAAGATCTGGCGAGGTTGTTTCTTGACACTTCCAGAATGTTCTGAGCATTATATTTCATTGTCACGACATTTTATTTAAGATCCCTGAATCAATTCAATCATCATACACCGATAATAAGTAGAAATGGTTTGAGGTATGGTTACCTAAACCTAACTGTTACCACATTCTTTAACTAGCCACATACCAATTTCAATGTCCTTTTTTTTCAAACATTAAGAATTGCTTAAGTGCTTTAGACAGTACTCACAAAGAGATGTATTTTCCAGCTGAGAATCATGCATATTTTAGGAATAGGAAGGGTTTGATCACCACAAACGTTCTTGGTGTATGTGCTCTTAGTGGGGAGTTCATGTTCGTCCTCGCTGGATGGGAGGGCAGCTACTGACTCTAGAGTTTTAAGAGATGTTTTGTCAAGGAACAATGGATTTCACATCTCACATGGTGAATTAGGAATAGAATGACACGAATATTCCCATTAATTGTGAATAGAATTTAACCAACTTTTTATTTGATATAGGATATAACTACCTTTGTGATGTTGATCTATCCAAGTACACAAAGTTTCTTGGCTTGTTATAGAGGTGAACGTTATCATCTTTTCAGACTTGAAGGGCGCACTCATCAGCAAGGAATATAATAGAAAAAGCATTCGATGCTCTAAAGAATCGTTGGGTCATCTTGAGGAAGAAGACATATTATCCACCTAAAGTTTAAGTGGGGATAATAACAACCTGTTGTCTTTTACATAACTTAATTTGTCGTGAGATTGGTTCAATGATAAGTCTAGAGATATTACGCTACGATGACGGTGTTGTGACTCAAGCAAAAATGGAAGAGCAACCTAACATTAATTTCATCAAAACATCTCCACAAGGACCCATTTTCGTGATTCACTTGTCCAAAACAAATGTACAATACGTCTCATGCTTTTAGTTCATAGACTTTGTAGTTATATGCGGTGTTTTACTATTTTTTAGGACTTATGTACTATACACTTCTGTTTCATGCACCCTGTTGTTACTACTTTCTGCTTTTATGTAATGAAAAAAGTAATACATAATCGCTATTTATAATTATACATATTATTTTAACTTATTTGTAGAGTCATGCTAAGACATTCAAAAAAATATATGTCACAATTGGATAGTATTGGAATAAAGCATTCTAGTGCAATGTTTAATTGAGGTTGTGCAGGCTAGTGGATGGAGATCAGATAATTGTACTTTTAGGAGTAATTACCATCATGAACTACTTTGGCTAATACGTTAAAAAATTCCTAAGTGCTAGATTACATCGACATCCGCTATAGATTGCTAGGTGAAGACACTAAAACGCCAATACCAAACGGTGGTAGAGATGCATGGTAATGGTTGTAATGGCTTTAGTTGGAATGATAATTACAAGTGCATAGAAGTAAAGCATCAGTTTTCGACACTTGGATCCAGGTACTTAATATGATAAACTACATTTATAATTGGTTGAATATGTTCATCAAAATTTATTTGAACTTTTCTCTTCTAGACGCATTCAAATGCAAAAGGTATGAACAACAAACATTTTCCTTACTTCGAGGATCTAGTCAATCTTTTTCGGAAGGACAGGGCAGGAGGATGTTAACATAAGAGGCGAGAGACACTCTGGTAGAATACTCGACTAGTCTACAAGATGAAGTAGGGTGTCCTAACCTTATTATATAGGCTTGTCATTCCCATTCCGAAGGAAGAAGATCCAAACAGACCCACTAGCCGAACTGTGAGACCGTCTTCTTCTTTTGTTGGCAAGAAGCGCAAGAGAGTGTTAGAGAAGCAGGAAATGATTGATACTCTACGTGTCAGATTGGACATGCAATATAATGAAATGTGTAAGATTGCTGATTGACCGTAAACAAAATTGAAACTGATGAAGAGGAAAAAGACTCACAACAATCGAAGGTTGCTACAGTGCTCTGTGAATTATTCCCACCACTAATAACTTCGAAGAGGATTTTGTTAATGAATGTTCTATTAAAAGACCTAGAAGAAGTTGACGCATCTCTTGTTGTCCCTCCTAAAGACCAGCATAGCTACTATGACTATCTGTTAAGTAAGCCAATATGAAGTGATTCTAGTTGTCTTCTACTATGCAATCTACCATGGCCCTTTTTTTTGTTTTATGAACTAATTTAGTTATAACTAAACACTCTTGATAATGTATTTGGTACTTATATTCTAATGAATTTCATTTTATCGTTAATTAGTGACCTATAAATCCAATTCATCATTGAATTACAAAATTGAGCATTGAATTTTTAATATTTTAAAACCAATTCACACTTTTTTTAATGAGATTATTATGAAATAAAAGTTAGTTCACATAATTCATTGCATTTCAATTTTATTAAAAAAAAAAAAATTAACTCATTTTAACTTCATATTTATAACAAACATAATTTAACTTGACTCTATTTAACTTAACCATGTTTTTACTTAATCACTGTCATAAATAACACTCAGCTCAACTAAATTATTGAGCTTAACTTAACATTTCTCTTGCCTTAATCATTGCCTCAAACACACCCTAGAAGTTAAAATAAACCCGACAAGCAAACATCCCAAAAAAACTAGTGTAAAACTCAAAATTATACAAGCAACAATTGCAGCTTCCGAGCAAATTAACAATAATTTCTAGTTACCTCAATCTTCTTTAACCATTATTGTACGGCCTAATAATCCGTTTTCACTCGAACTTTTTCTACTAGCCATAATCTATACATCGAACACAAACATTGTTTACTTCTAACCAATATTAACACTTCAAATATTGACATTGATTATCCCCTTACCATTATCGCACTCGAAATACAAACAATGGTTAACTCAACCAACCACGGTTATCCATCAACAATAGTTATCATCGCCCTCAAACGTCCCCCTACGAAACCTTGTAAGGCATTCCCATCATCTTCAAATAGGAAAAATTTAGAGCTGCTACCACAACTTTCATTTTAAAATGGTTTTGAAATTCTCTCTTTAACTGGTAGGAATATAGAACTCTGGTTTCTGTCCTAAATTTTAGAAAGCAGATCAAAACTCAGCTGTCCTTTATAAAAACATGTTCTAGGAAGTCAAAAATTAAGGTCATTACAGAGAGAAAGTACTGGCAACTGTTTTAGATTACATTACTAAATAGAACAAATTTGAACTTAGATCCATAAAGAGTAGACAGTAATGTTTAACCACTTACGTTTACGTCGATTCAGCTCGGTTCTTTGTTTGAAATCGCACATCAACCTTACACTCGTCTATTACTTGCCAACTATATAATTAAACTCAAAACAAGAATCATAAATAAGAGAGAATTCAAAGGGAGATAGAGAAAGGTGAAGGGTCCTACAGCTGAGGTATGAAGAAAAACAATAAACAGCTTAGTGCAGTTCATAGGGCACTGAATTTTCTTTATGTCAAAATTTAATGTCCTAAAATGAGTTTAAATGAACAGCCTGCCCTTCTTCTTCACCTTCCCAACTGCATTTTTTTTTTTCTTTCTCTGCATTTATAGTTGCCATTCCAAATGTCGTGAATATCATCCAAATGACATCGATACGCGTAATATCATCTAGTATGTCTTGTGAGAATAATTGAGATAAGAACATTTACGGATATTACAAATTAATAATAATAAATAATATTACAAATTTTTTTTTTTAATCAGTAATATTGGAACTTTGAAAGAACAAAAAACAGAATGTTTATAAATATTTGTTTATAATTGAGCTTGGTGGCTGAGTCTGAAATCTGAATGTTAATTGGTGGGTCAGTCATTGTTGTTTTTAGTCAACTTTTGTGCTATTTAATACTTCTGTCCAAGTATTAAATAAGTCAGTTGAGGAGATTTTACTCTCTTCTTTTTTGGGTTTGGTATTAAATTCTAAAGAAAAATTCAAATTTGCAACCACCACTACTATGGCTGAAATGCGAAGGAGTTGATTATTCTTAGCAAAATTATCTTTCTATCAAATAAACAAGTCAATCCGTTGAAAAAAATCCAATACATTAATGATTCAACCTCTTTCTGTGCATACATTAAATGTTTTTATTTTAATCTAACTTATAAACACCACCTATATTTTCTTCACTTCAAGGTGCACTGTACAAAAAAAAAAACATTTATATGTATACGTACACAATCAACATAGTTTCATGGTGAGAAATAAAGATATTAACCAAGAATGATATATAAAACACACATAACATTCAACTATAAACCTTCATTTCATAAGAATAAATGAAGTTTAACTAAAAATAATATATAAATACATAAAATTCAACTATTGACTTTCTATTTTAAGGAAAGAAATGAATTTTGAATTAAGAATAATACTTAAAAAAATTGATCGCGCACTTCGAGTATATGCACAACCAAAATTTATAGGGAGACAAAACATGAAAATTGTAGGTAAAGAGTAAAAAATTGAAAAAAAACCCACAAAAACCCACAAGAGGTAAGAGCTTTAAGATAGGCGTCATAAGGCGCGCGCCTTATTAAACGAGCCCGAGTGGACTTTTTTAAACACTGATTTGGATGAGAAAGAAATGAATGGTTTCGCTCTCGAATTTGGATGAGTGATTTGAATGTTGTGTTTGAATGAGTGGTGGTACGAAAATCAAGTGCAGAGATCGAAGGGAAAACAGGTTGGGATAAACTTTGTTTGGATAAAATGTTTGAAGGAGTGTTTGAATGTGGAGTTGGAGAAAGTTACTTGTACCCTAAACAAACATGTAATAAATTTTATAGCAAATTCCTTCCCCTCATTTGTCTCTTATCCATGCATGCCCTTACCTTTCAAATTCAACTAAAAAGGAATAAAGTATACTTTCCTACATACAAATTGCAAACAGATATTGTTTAAAAAGGATATCAAGTATTCAGAAATTACAAATTTTCCTTCTTTCAAAGTTTTTTACTTATTGTTATTATTATTAAAAAGAACAAGCTTTTGCACTTTACATCTCCTTGCCACCAGGTAAAACTGCAGAGTTAAGTTCTTGAGGCAATTCCAAGGACTTCAATCACTGTTTCTTACAATGGTGATAAGGGAAAAAGAGAAAAAAAATTAACATAAAGAAAAAAGCCTGACCTTTTACTCAGTTCTTTCTCTATATCATCTACCTGTTTCTTTCCACTATTTTATACACAGGATCTCCAAATCCTCCCTTCTAATGAAATTACAATGATCGACACATCGTCGTGGTACTTCCTCCGGTCCCCCTGTGGTATTTCAAGTAGCTCGTGGAAGTCCATACCTGTATATCACCATAACCGATTTCAATTTCATCAGTGTTCTTATATCGAAAACACGAGAAACAAGAAGACTTATATGGTGGGTGTGTCATTTCGTACCAGCTCTCTTTGCTGCCCGAAACAGAAGAAGTTCAACCAGATGTTGAGCCGGGTCTCCTTCGGGTTGCAATGTGATGAAAAGTTCAACTTCGGAAACAGCTTCTTCGTTCGTGAAGTACTGGTAGAGTCCATCTGATGATAGTATTAAAAATCTGTCTTTTGGTCCCAATCTGTGATGGTAGAGAGATGGAAGACAATTGATGTATGGTGATCTCCCGACGTAGTCGATTCTAAACATTTCCAACAATGCATTGTTCCATTTAGGCTGCACATAACAACAAAAACGATCTACGCTAAGACCGCAGTCTCGAGACCAGGAATCGCAAATCCAGTTTCGTACAAAAAATGCATAGATAATTTCACATTGCATCAGTTCCTGCCTTTCGTCGATTAAACATTGGTTCTTCAAACGAATAGATACAGTAAAAAGTGAAATTTTGGTTTCGAATCGGAACATTTAATGAAAACAACTCTAACAAGTATAATCAATCGGGAAGACGAAAGGTCGAGATAAGAACAGTTGCAATTCAGATCATAACAAGCCAGACCAATTATGCATTCAACATTGCGCTTGAAAGATAAACACTGGATACAGTATGAAGCCCTCAATGCAGCTAATTGATTCAGAAGAACAATGCAAACTAAAGTAAAGGATAATACTTTAAAGAGATCGCCAACCTGTTTGAGGAAACCAGCACCGAATGCCCGAGTAACCTTCAACGAGCCTTTCACACGGTCGTTCATCACGGCACCAGCATCATCAGGGTGTTCATTTTTAATTCTCTCAACTTCCTGTAATACAAATCACAACAAAAACTACATCAAGCAACAGCAATATGCATCAAAATTCTTAAAAGGATTGTATATAATATCATAAAAAAGCAATTCTAAAGAGCAGTCAATCACCTCATCAACACTGGTGCTGTGATCCATGGAAAGCTGAAAAGCAGTAAGGTTAGCTGAGGTGAATGCTCTATCACCATCTAATGCTTCAATGTCATGAACTGGCTCTTCATTAATCCTCTCCAAGTCCTGTCGAATCTTCCCGAGCCAATAATCGGGCTCCACCTTCTGCGCTAAAACAGCTCGGCTATCACCGACGTTCATCAAATAAACATCATCTCCCTTCATAAGCATCACAAGCACACAAGAACCCATCAAAGCCAGTTCAGGATTTTCATCAAGCATCTTGTCTGCAATATCCAAATACGCCTCCTCTGTTTTCTTCAATGCCTGTGACAGAGCTTTCAACACATCCAAATGATTAATCGACCGTGAACCCCGTGACCCAGATCGATCCAACTGTTCTTTTAACCTCCGATCGAGCTCTAATCGTTCCCGATCCCATTCGCACTTCCACCGCATCTGATTGTCATCCCACTTCTCAGCAGCTCCTCTAAACTTTCCTCTTGAATTCTTACCTTTCCTTCTCGAATTCGATCCGAAATTCCCATCTTTGCTGGCACAAGGACGATTCTCTTGATCAACACAGTGATCACAAGCATCATTCACTCTATTCCTATCTAGATCACTGTCATTTACTTGCGAAGAATCTCTTGTTTCCGATAAAACAGGGGAAGTGGCCGGAGCGGAATTGAGCTTTTCGTCCCAGAGCAAACCTTTGAGTTCTTTATGAACAGATGAGTACAAATTAGACAAGAGATAATCAGGAGCATCAGGGCCGTTAAATCCATCATAAATCCCAACGAAAACCCAGCTATGTTCTTCAGAAACAACAACATGAACTCGATCTTCGCCTGCTTTTCCTTGAGCCCACTGCAGATTTTGGCTCTCCATTGAATCATCGTCTTCCAAACTTTCCTCACTGCCGAAATTCAAACTACTGACAGTCAAATTCTCATTATGCTTGTCGGGCAGGACGATCCAATCGGGTTCTTTCACGGCTTTAATCGGGGCAACGACGGAATTTTGGCCTCGAAAAATGGACTTGGAAATGGCGTTTCTCAAAACCCGAATCAAGCGGCTCTTTCTGGATGTAGATCTGGAATTAAACCCTCCTCCATGAGAGAAACTTCTGTGAAACTCGGCGGATGCAGGGTTATCAAGCGGACCCGAAAAGATGCCCCGATCCAATGGACCCGACATGAACCCTCGCTCAATGGGACCCGACAAAAACCCTCTCTCCAATGGACCCGAGCTCTGGATTCCGGCGAAACTGGCCGGAATGGGACCGGAATTGATGAAACTTCTAGGGATGGGCTGGAGAGGGATTGAAGCAAAAGAAGTAGAACTCTCAAAAGCTGCGGCTCGATCGATGCTATTGTAGGAATAGAGATCAATAAGAGCAGTAGAAAGAGGCGTGGATGTGTTGGCACTTACAGAGGCGCCGGAGATTGATCGGAAAGTGGTGGTTTCTTCAGAATGAACTTTGGAAGACGAAAGCATGGAAGGATCAGGCCGGACATAGCAGAACGAGTGGCCAAGCCCTTCATCGAGTGGATTCGAGAGCAGAACGGAAACATCCAGGCGCCGCCGCCGCCGATCACCGTCGTTGATTCCGGTGAAACAGACGCCCAGCTTGCCTATCCCGTTACCCATCCGGATTTTACAGAAATTAAAACTCTGGAAACGGAATCTCGATTACTGCTTTATCAGTGAGCCGAAATCGGTCTAATGATCTGGAAATCTCATAGTGTTGACAGAGAGAAATAAAAAAAAAAAATTGAAGAAACAGGTGGAGAAGAATGGGAAGACGAGTGGAAGATGAAGAACAAGACGAGGCGGAGAGATGAAGACAGATAAAGGCGTTGACTTTTTACTACCCATTCTTTCAAATAACAAAATTTCCGTATTTATTTCAAATCTAAAAAAAACAAACACTATTGTCAAAAAAACAAAAACAAATATTTCAAATATTATCTATCGTGTTAAAATACAAATATTTCATATTAATTTATAATTTTAAAAAATTTGTTTTTTATTTTTTACGAAAAAATTATTGTTAATTTTAGATACGTATTTTCAATTCATTCTCTGTAATATTAAAATTATTTTGAATTAATCTTAAAGTTGGAAAACAAAAATCATTTTAATAACGTTTATTTTAGTTCTTCAATAATAAAATCTATAATTTTATTTATATGATAATTAAAATAATTTTAAATTTTATGCAAATTAAAAAAAAAAAAAAAAGTATTATTAATATGAAATAATAAATGAAAATAGTATTTTAAGAAGAAATGGTTTGTTAAAAGAGAGAAAAAGATGAGAAATGAAAACAAAAAAAAAAAGAGGGTTAATATTTCCTTAATTTGCGTAGAGAGGGGCGTTGACTAAGGTTGGAAGTTTTAGTCGGACTCGAATATAGACATCTTTCTTTAGTTTAGGGCTGATTAAATATAAATAAATAAAAACCGATAAATTCAGTTTCACTCTCAACGGAAGAAGTATTATGGTGACGCGCGGATTAGGTGGACCCGGTTTAAAAATGGACGGCCCAAGATGAATCCGCGGGAAACGTTTTGCACGCGTACAAATCAGCGAGTTGGAAGACCTGGAAATAAAACATTGAATAAAAACACAAAGTCAAATGGAAAGAAGTTTGCATGGGAAACCGCGTCACCATCACCGTTGGATCATACGCAAATGGTTTGATGAAATGAATGGTTGACTCACACCTGGGGTATTTCCTCTCTACGCAGCTAAATTTGACTTGTTGCCCATAATTTCTAATTATTAATTACTTTGGTTTTATTATTATTTTTTAGTTATTTATTGAATTTTTGGTGTGGTGGAGTGGTTGTTAGTTAGTAATTGCGTTGCATTTACTACAATTTGAGGGTATTAGGTAGCCTTGACTTTCTGTTTTTTACACATTTTTTCATGTACTTGTCCATATATTTTTGTTCCTCTTTTTTTTTTTTTTTTTTTTTTAATTTCTATATTTTCATATGCTTTTAATTTGTAAATTCATTTTTAATTTCAGTGGATGGACTTTCAAAACGGCGTGGATTCGTTTCTAAGATTGAATATGCTTTAATTAATATTTTAAAATTAATTAACTTTTGATTTGATAATCGTAAGTTAATTAATTGTTGACGTGAAAGAGGTAGGGGAAAGTATAAAATAAGGGCAGCCAAAAGGAAAAACGGAAACGGGTCAGCCAAGTACTGATCGCATCATGTTTTAGGTAAAACTACATACAATGCCTATCAAATTTACGGGTTTTCTTTTCAATTAAAACTATTTTTTAATTATTTCATATTGCAAACAACATTCCATTTACTTATCAATTACATCAATTAAGTTTCAATAATACCTCTAAAATATAAGGTGGTGTTATGAAAACAGTTGATCGTAGGTTGGTTTTATTGTTTGATTGTAATTTAGTTTAACACACCGATCACGCGTTCGTTTAACTTGAAATAAAGAAAATATTTTTAAAATATAATATTGTATTTGATTGACTAGTTTAAAATTAAAGATATTAAGTTGATAAAAAATATAAACAAAACATATTTTCTAAGAAAAAAAAAGACACACAAGTATTCAAACAATCAAAAGAAGAAAAGAGCTGGAAAAAAGTAATAAGAAAACTGCATAAAAAAAAGTAAAAAATAAAATGGTAATGAAACAAAACAACGTGGAGCAAATGACCATCCAGCTGCTACACAAATCGCTCATTTGTAAAATGAAAAATACAAAATCATTAAAAGAACGCCCAATAACTTATTTTTGATATTGTATGTAGTATTTGAAATACAAGAAAGAAATACCATTTCGATATTTTCAAATAAGTGGCAAATGAATCTGCGGGTTCACCAATTATTGATGGTTCTAGTGTTGAAGACTGATTCAATATCAGTTAGTTTGTTGCTAAAAAACCTCCTATTATTTCTCATTTTCTGTTGAGTCAAGGTACGTTGAGTAAGTGTCATATTTTTCAGTATTTATTGTTATCAAGTGGCTATAAATAAGCCATTGGTTCACCTTCTTTTCATGAATCAATAAGAGTGCTTCTTCATCATATATGTTACTTTCTTATATTTATATTTTTCAGTCTACACTTGATACAGAGCTACTGTAATCAAGTTTTTGGTTTTTGCCCAACATTGTGGTATTAGAGCCTGCACGATTCTTGGGGCAAGTGTGAATTAAAATAAAGAGTACGAAAGAAACACGTGCAGGAGTGAAACACAATAAGAAATTAAGCTACGACGATGAATGGTGTTTCAGCTTCTTTGTAACCACTCATACCCATATTTAATGGAGAGAAGTATGAGTTCGGGAGCATCAAAATGAAGACACTCTTTAGATCTCAAGATTTATGGGATTTAGTTGAAAAGGGTTTTGCAGATCATGATACTGATGAAGCAAGACTGAAGGAGAACAAGAAAAGGGATAATAAGGCCTTGTACAACATTCAACAAGCTGTTAGTGACAATATTCGGTCGAATTACAGCAGCTACCACTCCCAAAGAAGCATGGGAGATTCTCCAGAAAGAATATCAGGGCACAAGCAAAGCAATCACGGTTAAGTTTCAATCACTACGTAGTGAATTTGAGAATTTGATGATGAAAGATGATGAGACGATACAAGTTTTAATGTCTATAGTGTCCACAATTGTGAGTCAGTTGAGGTCATATGTTGAAAAATTTACTGATCAAGTTGTGGTATAAAAAGTTCTAAGGAGTTTAACTCCTAAATTTGATCATGTTGTTGTTGCTATAGAAGAATCAAAAGATTTGACCACTTTATATTTTGATAACCTGAAAGGTTCATTGCAATCTCACGAAGCAAGAATGAACAGTAGATCAGTTGATAAAGCTGATGAAAAGGCATTTCAAGTCAAAGCATCTTCATCATTTGGTAGAGGAAATGAGACCAATAGGGGAGGTCGTGGTAGTAGAGCCAATGACAGAGGCAGAGGAAGAGGAAAATCCTATGCGCAAGCTGATTCTAGGCATGCTAGATGATGGACATAAAGTTTACAAAAGTAATATTCAGTTCTACTACTGTAAAGGTTACGGTCATGTGAAAGTAAATTGTTGGAAGCTAAAAAACAAAGAGAAAGCAAACTACGCAGAAGCTGAGGAGGTTGATGAGAAGTTATTCATGGCTAAAGAGCATTTGGTGAATGTGGCGACGGAGGTTTGGTACATCGACAGCGACATCTCATACCACATGTCTGGAGAAAAATCTGCATTTAAGGAACTTGATGAAAGCTTCAAAACAGAAGTAAAGCTTGGGAATGATACTGAAATAAAAGTGGAAGGAAGAGGTACTATTGCCATTCGAAACCAAAATGGTAAAATTTCTTGATAATGTTTACTTTACTCCAAAATTGGCAAATAATTTGTTGTGTGTTGGTCAATTAATGCCTGGAGGGTATTTCAATCTTATTTGATAATGATTGTTGTGAGATTACAGAAAAGAAATCAATTCACATCATTATTACAGTTCCCATGGCACGAAATAATTTGTTCCCACGTGATGGTTCTGGCGTTGAAAGGTGTGGATTAGCTGCTGGCAATGAACCAGCTGACTCTACCTTATGGCATCTAAAGTATGAACATCTCAATGAACAAGGATTAAAATTGTTGAGTAGGAAGGAAATGGTTCATGGGCTACCAAGAATTGAGTCAACTGGGCTATGTGAAGGTTGTATTTTTTGGAAGCAGAGCAAAAAGTCATTTCCTATTGGGAAGTCTTGGAGGGCATATGAATGTCTTGAACTCATACACGCTGATCTATGTGGACCGATGCAAACAAAATCCATTGGTGGAAGTCAATATTTTTTGTTATTTACTGATGATTTTAGTCGTTTCATTTGGGTATATATTCAAGTCACCAAGGCTGAAACATTTCAAAATTTCAAGAAGTTCAAGGCAATGGTTGAGAAGCAAAGTGGTCAATTCCTCAAAACTCTTCGCACAGATCGGGGAGGAGAATTTCTGTCCAGTGAATTTAATATTTTTTGTGAAAAAAATGGCATTCATAGGGAATTAACAACTCCATATACACCGGAGCAAAATGGCATAGTGGAGCGAAAAAATCACACCACCGTGGAAATGGCTAGAAGTTTGTTGCAAGCGAAAAATCTTCCACACAACCTATGGGAAGAAGCAGTAGCAACTTCAGTTTATCTATTGAATATCTCTCCTACAAGAGCAGTTTGGAACAAGACTCCTTTTGAAGTTTGGTCTGGTGATAAGCCTTCTGTTAGCCACTTGAAAATTTTTTGTTGTATTGCTTATACCTTAATTAACCAACAAAATCGTCAAAAGCTTGATTGTAAATCTGAAAAATGCATTTTTATTGGTTATTCATCTCAATCTAAAGCATATAAGCTGTACAACCCATCTAGTGGCAAAATAATTGTTAGCAGGAATGTTGTATTCGATGAACTTGCAAGCTTGGATTGGAATGAGAGTCAAGCAGCACCAATTGCTGGAATTCAAGTTGGAGATGACAATTTTGTTCAGCCAACAGAAAAAGAAGGGTCCATTAATTCTCACGCAACACCAAATCTTCAAAGTTCTTTACAATTGGAGACCAGGCCAAGACGTCAAACTCGACCATCATCTCGTTTAAGAGACTTTGAAGTGATTCAAAATGATTTTGTTGATGATGAAGGAGACATGATTCAGTTTGCAATGTTTGCAAATGTTGACCCATTATCGTATAAAGAAGCATCAGAAGAAGAAGTGTGGTGTAATGCAATGAAAGAAAAAATGTTGGCCATTGAAAGAAATGATACATGGGACTTGGTTGACTTACTTGCTGGAAAAGAAGCAATCGATTTGAAGTGATTTTTCAAAACAAAGTACGCAGATGGAAAAATACAAAAATATAAGGCGCGACTTGTAGCGAAAGGGTACCGCCAACAACAAGGAATTGATTACGAAGAAACTTTTTCTCCTGTGGTGCGCTTTGAAACAGTCAGAATTGCTCTTGCATTGGCCGCTCAATTGAAATGGCCTGTTTTTCAATTTGATGTGAAGTCAGCGTTTTAAAACGGTGACTTAAAAGAAGAGGTTTTTGTGTCACAGCCAGATGGGTTTGTAGTCAAAGGCAAGGAGAGTAAAGTATATAAGCTGAACAAGGCTCTTTACGGCTTGAAGCAAGCGTCGCGAGCCTGGTACAGTAAGATTAATGCTTATTTTCAAAATTCTGGTTTTGTTAGAAGAGAAAACAAACCAGCTATTTATCTTAAAAAACAGGTGAATGATTTGTTACTAATTTGTCTCTATGTAGATGATATGATTTACATGGGGTCATCTTCACTTGTTTTTTATTTTAAAGAGAATATGGTGAAGTCTTTTGAGATGAAAGATTTGGGAAAGCTTCATTTTTTTTCTTGGTGTGGAGATTATTCAAACTGTTGATGGGATTTTTATATCCCAAAAGAAGTAGCAGCTGATCTTTTTCGAAGGTTTAACATGCTAAATTGCAACTCCACGGCAACTGCGATGAATGCTAGTGAAAAATTACAAACCAATGATGGTTCAGAACCTACAGAAGGGAAGTTTTATAGAAGGATGGTCGGTGGTTTGATTTATTTATGTCACACAAGGCCAGAATAGCTTTCTCTGTTGGTGTTGTTTCAAGATTTATGCATAGTCCTTCAAAGCTACATCTTGGAGCAGCAAAGAGAATTCTAAGATATGTTGTAGGAACTCATAATGTTGGCTTATGGTATACTGGAAGTTGAGATTTCAAGTTAAAAGGTTTTACCGACAGTGATTAGGCCAATTCTCTTGAAGATAGAAGAAGTATTTCTAGACAGATATTTGTTCTTGGCTCATGTGCAATGTCTTCGAGTTCGAAGAAACAGCCAACAACACCTTTGTCATCATCAGAATCAGAATGCATGGCTGCAACCACTTCAGCTTGTAAAGCTATTTGACTTCGTAGGTTATTGAAAGATCTTGGTCAAGAACAAAAGGGAGCAACTGAGATTTTTTCAGATAACAAGTCCACAATTTCAATGTCAAAGAATCCAGCTTTTCATGGGAGGACAAAGCACATCGACTCTCGTCATCACTTCATTCGGGAGTTAGTCGCAAGTGAGCAAATTGCTCTAACTTACGGTCGCACTGAAGAACAACTTACAGAGGTTTTAACTAAAGCACTCTCACCCAAAAAGCATTTGTTCTTTTGTTCATGTTTTGGATTGAGTGATTTTGAATAAGGGAGAGTGTTGAAGACTGATTCAATATCAGTTAGTTTATTACTAAAAAACCTCCTATTATATCTCATTTTCTGTTGAGTCAAGGCACGTTGAGTAAGTGCCATATTTTTCTGTATTTCTTGTTATCGAGTGGTTATAAATAAGTCATTGTTTCACCTTCTTTTCATCAATCAATAAGAGTGCTTCTTCATCGTATCTGTTGCTTTCTTATATTTCTATTTTTCAGTCTACTTGATACAGAGCTACTGTAATCAAGTTTTTGGTTTTTGCCCAGCATCTAGAACCGTCCCACATTACATGCAATAGTAAATAACAACTTATAAAAATATAAAAAATTATTAGGCCATGCGGGTTCTACGAAATAATTTTGACCCATACCCTTGGTCAATTTAGTTCTTAATACAACATTATTCAAATGTAGTTTTTTGTTATTAGGATGGGTGAACCAGAACAGAAATAATATTTTTTTATTATTTAGCTCGAGAACAAATAAAAAACAAACCAACTAGATCCAGATAAAAAATTGATATCTTATCAAGCATATAAAAAATAAATGATTGACTCAATGTACAAAAATGTCACAGATTATGTTCTTTCGGAGTTACAATTATTTATTACAAGGAGTTCAGTTTTTTTAGATAAATGCTCAATACGCAAATAGACTTACAAAGTTGATTAAGTTCAAAGACGTTCTGGGTCGTTAAGAAACCGCACTCCAAATAACACTTAAGATAAAGTAGGCTTCAATTATGCTTTTATGAATTTATATATGCGGATTTTTAGAAAGTGAAATAGATAAGCTTGAACGAGATGAAATTGATAGATTTTAAAAATAATCGAGTGAAATTAATCAAAAACAATAATATATAAAATATTTTGCTATATTTTAAATGCTTTTTAAAAAATTATTATAATTAATACATGGAAATCAAAATTTAGTGTCTAAACCAAATTTTCTTTCAATAATTTTATTTTAATGATAATTTGAAATTATTTTAAACAGCCATTTTAATATTTTTTTATATTAAAATGAAAATAGAAAAATGGTCAATGAATTATAATGAAATAATTGTTTTCAACAAATTTTAAAATTAAAATTTAAAATGAAACTTTTAAGAGGGTCAAACTATTGAAACTTATCACGTTCTATTAATCTAATGATATATTAATATACACTAGTGTTACATGTAGTACTATTTCACAAGCTACTAATCATATCATAGTATTGAAGAAATTAATTGTTGTTCTAAGTCTAATGCGAAAAAAATAACTTCATGCTATGTTTTTTATCTCCTCAATTCATCAATCAATTGTCATGACATGCTTTCCATACCTAGAAATATATTTATATTAAAGGACAAGTATTGGATACTTAACCTGCTAATTGATTTTCTTTATATTTTAACTAAAAATAATGCAATTAAAAGATTTTTTAAATCTCATATTTCTAAATTCTTTCTTTTTTCTAAAAAATCTAGGTTTGAGTGGAGTGTTATAAATAATAATTTATAGTTATTGATCTCCAAAGTTTCAAAACATAAACTCACCTATTTTCTCTTTTACTTTATTTTATTATCATGTATTATCATCTTTGTTCTACACTCAAACCCTTACATTTGGCACATGAAAGCATGTATGCGAGAGCCAATTAAGTGTGTCAATGCTTTCACAGCTCGTGAATTTTCCTCTAGTTCTACTTTTTCTGAGCCTACGTTAGACTCGAACCCTCATCTCGCCTCAAATATGTTTGTGCATGTAACCTAAATGATTTTTTTTTCTTCATGGATTTTATGTCGTGCGTAGCCATCATGTATTATTTCTCGATTTGCATGTTAGTTGGATTCCTTATAATAATTGGTTACTCACTCGCTACCAAGTTACTTAGAGTGGTGAATTGATCAAATCCTAAGTTCAGGTAAAAGATTTAACTTTTTAATGTAGTGTGTTGCAAAAGTATTAGATTGATTTATAATAGATTTATTGAAGTTTTGTTCTAGATGATAACTTGATTTAGATATGCCCATGCATGTTTCACGTATGTTGAATGAGGTAGAATGACACGTAGATTGTTGTGTTGCTTTATATAACAGTTGTACTTAGACTTACATAGTTATGTTATGGGCTAATAGTCCCAACGTAGGTACGTATCGTATACATCTTACATTTGCTCAGTTTTATTTTTTTTTTACTTTTGCTTTATTTTTGGTTTATTCTTGTATTTGTTTATTTCTGCTAGTTAGGTTTATTTTATAAAAAGTTGATGCAATGCGAACAACATCAGTTATGAATAAAAGGCACAAGCAATGAGGGGAGCATTGCTGAAGGACTTCGTAAAACTCAAACCAAGAGGAGTTAGTCGTTACAACAGAAGAGACATGTGTTAAACTAGTCGTTGCCCAATGGCTAGTTGACACAACGACTCTATTATTAATTTCAATGGACGTAAAATTAGTTCGTTGAGGCAACATTACCATTGATCACCTGCAATGGCTTTATCTTCACCATTTTGGCTATTTAAAGTCAAAATTGAGTCCAATTTTCTTCTGATCAAACTTTGCTATCTCAATTCTTCAAATCTCTCAACTGCTCTACATTTTCCATCCTTCAAACACAGAATTTCTTTCGAATTCTTCCATTATTTTTCACAAGTCCATGGCATCTTCAACAAAATCACAAGCCAGAGGAAAAAAGGTGCATCAAGTGGACCAAGATGAGAGGATCCCATCCCTGATGTGAAGTCCGAGGAAAAATTTTATGTTCCTCTCATTCAAAAAAGGAGCTTAGCCACTTCATTTACGGGGCACAATGCAGATGCAAGGGACATTCCATGTGTCTTTAACCCTATGAATACGATCACACTCCAAATCAACCAACCTGACCAACTCAGAGGATCTGTTCTCCATAGTTAATTAGAACTATTGGGAGAAGAGTAAGTGGTGCAGCAGAAGGAACTGCAGATCCCTAAAGAATTGAAAGACTCTATAAGAGAAGACACTGCTACACAGTGTATGAACTTCCTGAAGTCATTTAGTGAAATAGATCCCACACCAGAAAAGGCGGATGCATCTAGTTCATCGATAATACGTGATGCATAGCTGAAGTCCACCGCATCATCTGAATCGAAGGATAATTAAGAAGAAGAAGAAGAATCAGATTAGGAGATGGTCGCATCCACTCCTAAGGAACTGCTCATAGGAGAGCCTGTACAACGAGCAGAATCGGACATAGAGTATCAGGTTGAGGAAGAGATTGACGTTGACTCAAACAGGGAAGACCCTAAGAAGAAAGACCCATGAGCTAATAAGAGAAGAAAAGGAAAAAGAAGAGGTTTAAAGGAGAAGAAAGAGGAAGGGAATAGCCTTCGAAACGGGAATGTCCTCCGCATCCAAAAAGTAAAGGGACGTCAGAGAAGAAGTGCCCCAAAAGTAAAACTTTGTGTCTTTAAGGTAGAAGAGAGATACATCTCTCTAAAAAATATGGGACTGAGTCAAAAACACGGTTTCCCTAAGACCAGGTTACCAAAGGAGGTTGCATATGCCATTTCGAGGCACAAATGATAGAGGTTTGTTCGGCAAAAAGAAGAAGCTAGCCAGAATGAGTTTGCGAATTCTACGTGAACCTAAAGAGGAAAGAGTATACAAAAGCAAAGTATGCAAGGTGCAAGTAGAATGAAGTGCAACAACATTGAACAAGGCACTCAAATTGAAAGAAAATCTAAATGCGGAGTACAATGCCATGACGGCTAAACCAACACCAGCACAACTTAATTAAAAACTACATAGATATTATAGAAGCACCAAGAGCTATTTGTAAAGTTACATCCGGATCAAGAATTCTATGAAAACTGCATTTCTCAATGCAGAAGCTCCTCGTTGGCTGAATTTTGTGAAGACAAGTCTCATGCCAACAACACATGACACAAATGTTACTAGGACAAGAGCTCTGCTACTATATGCTTCTCATGCGGGTCTCAACGTCAATGTGGGCAACATCATTGAGGTACAAATCAAAAGGTGTATCAACAAGATGCAATGGCCAATTATCTTCCCTTACACTATTACACTTCTATGGCTTCAGTAAGGACTGCGGCCAGAATTGACAGATGCAGTTTAGCTCCACGAGCACCTTACCAAATCGTCAAATCTAGAGCTCGGCTGGCTGTTGGAAAGTATAACATTGGTGTTGCTACTAGGATAAGTGATGTTTTGAAACAGCCAGCATAAATGAAGAGCCAACATGAGCATTTTTTCACACAATCCCAAGCCTATTGAGAATATGCCGAAAGGTGGGACACATTAATGAGGCAGATCATCGGAGCCAATGCGAAGGAATTTAGTTTCCCGCATTTTCGAGAAAAATTACTCAACCTTGGGCCCCATCTTCGCCTATTCAAGAAGATGATGAAAATTTTAGCTTGATTTTTTCAATTATTCATTACTTGTATATGTTCTAACATCTTTATGACAGTAATGAATATAATATGTTTCCAGCTTCATTTCTCTTCTGTCATATTATTTTGCTAACTGAAATCTCTTTGTCCCACGCATTTGCATTGTATTTCAACATTTTTAGTTTTTCAGCAAATAAAATTGATGATTAAGATCTTAGTATTCCATTTACATGATTGCAAACTCATTAACTACTTGATCATTGTTAGACTTGACTATTGTGTGCATTTTAATACTTGTTGATAAAATATTTATTACATGTATCTCAGCATTTAGTTCTATTCTTAAAAATTTCTGAGAAAACCAAAACTAGCTAGCCTTGCTGAAACTTTTTGGTCTTAGGAAATTTTTATATTATCTCTAAGCTTGGATTATCTTAATCCTTAAATATAATAGTACATTGAGAATGCACCCAAAATTGGTGCCGAAAGCTTGAAACATCATTTCTTTGTAATTAGAAACATTCAAGTTTGGTCGAAATGAACTCAATTTCATTGAGGACAATGAAGAATTTAAGTTTGGGGGTGAGGGATCTTCAGTGGAGCAAAAATGTGAAGAAATTGATTCTATGAAAACACAAACCAAAGTAGTACAATGCGGAAGGCATTGTGAAAAAAACAATCATGAGGCTGGTAGTCGTGGTTTCTCAAAGTATTCCTCTACTTCAGAAATGCTTCATCTTTAAAATTGTTCCACTTGCTTAGATGGTTGATTTGCTCAAGTAGGTCATTCTAAGAACTATGAAAAGGCTTAAAGTTTTTTCTTTTGCTTAGGTGCACCACTTTAACAAAAGTGTGTCATTCTAAGTACTACAGAATGTAAGCAAGTAAGTGTGAATGCTAGCCTGAATAGGATTCCAAAATGAAAAAAACTCCTAAAAGGTATTTGAGTTACTAATAAGCGTAGAAAAGAAAAATAAAAGCCCTAAGCATTTACTTTGGTCAAGCCTTTTTCGATTTAAGTTTTAGAGAAGATGGTTATAAGCTAGAAGTATTCAACTAGTAGGAGCGCTTGAAATATTTTATGTAGGAATAAGTAAATGGAAGGAATAAAGGATAGTCATAGAATTTCTAATTACCAAAAAATAGAAGTCAATGCTAGAAATTTTTAGTTCATGACGAAAATTTTAACTTTAGACCCTAATGTTGAGATCATTGTGAGTAGTAACAATCATTTCTACAGGTAGAGTGAATTGCTCGGGATTAGCAATATTCAAGTTTGGGGTGTGATAACTCTTAAAATAGAGGGTTATCCAGCTCACTTTTACTTCTTATTCATGCATTTTAAGGGTTAATATTATGAGAAAAGCATAGGAATAGAAAGTAATTAGGCTAAAAACACAACTTTGTCATTTTAGGTATGTTAAGTATATAAATTATGAAAATTGCACTTTTATCATGTTAAAAAAAGATGTTTTTTTTTTTTTTTTAATCATTTTATTGCAAAAATATCATCAAAGTTAGGAGCATCCATAATAGTGTAGGAATACAGGTTGTTGTGGGTATTAACCAAGTCAAGACAATTCCAATGTTGGGCTCATTCTTAAGGACAAAGCAAGTTTCTAGAAGACACGTCAAAGCGCATTGCATTCCCAATACTGGCCGCATTTTACCTGCTTCCAAATTAAAGGTTGAAGAAACACAGATTATCATATCACGTGGATCAAGGATGGATTGCACGACCATAATTTATTATTTCTTGCCAAGTAAGAAAATTTGGCAGCAATACAAAGACCATACAAAATAGCTTCTTAAAACTAAGGAAGTGGTGGATTGGTGAGAAAGACATTGAAATTCCGAGCCTATATAAGGAGTCATCATCAATGTGCTAAATTCGTCAAATTTTAAGTTAGTGTACAAATCAATGTTTGTTTGATTTCTAGTAAAAAAAGGTGAAATAGTGAATTGTCCACTCCTTAAGACATTTTGATTGCACGAGACATTGTAACCAACTTAATTGGCAAGAAGTTGAAATGCAAGGTGCCTTACTGTCCTCAACAATTATATGAGTGACACATATAAAAGGGATAATTCTTCCTTTACTTATCTTTCAGACCATATCTATAACATTTTTTATTTTAATGTAATTAATTTTATTTACTACTTTATATTTAATTTTATGCTTTTATTTTCTCTGTAAATAATGGTGTAGTCATGTGTGGAGATTATCTTCTGTTTGTAGGAGCAGAATCAATGTCAATCGTTGCTACAAGCATTCCCGTTGAGTATTTGTAAAGTATGTTTTGAGTAAGGTTTTAAGTAGGTTAGTGATCACAAGGTAGAATTTGTGTTTACAAAGTAAGTATGTTAACTAACGAGGTTGGTCGACCATCCACTTATAGTTTACGCATTATTTTGTTATCGAGATCGAAAGAGATAAAATGAAAGGTCTTTACTGATTGTTATTAGGTTAACTACTCGACTAGACTAATAAGTTTTAGAAGGGTCCCCATAGCCAACCCACTAATGAATAAGAACCACATCCTTAATGCGGAAAAATTAAGAGAGAATGTACTTCGGGAGAAGGCAATCTCTATCATGTTGTTATTCTTAGCTAATTAATCTCTTTACTTTTATGATTTATGTACTTACTTTTATTTAGCATTTCTTTCATTTATTAATGCATGTATCTGAATCGTAGGTATTGGGCTTATTGTTGTTTGACTAAAGCCAATGCCTACTGCATTGAACATGTATTTCCCATTTACACTTCAATTCAGTACCATAACCCACCTTATTATTGAATATTATCTTTCTCGAAACAGAATATGAAATTACTTCAACGAATCAGTCCTTGAGAACATGACTTAGATATTTATTGCTTTATACAATTAACAGCGTCGACTTACATTTTTATAGGAGTGTTGTTTAGTATTGTGTAGGATATTGGTAATGTCTTTCGCATTATGCTTTCATATGCTCAACTCGACGCGCTCCCACCATCAAGTTTTTGGCGTAGTTATCGGGGAATGAAATAAACTGAACCATCATGTTGCATTGAAAACTCGCTATCAGAACCCTTCCTAAACACCTTGTTAGCCAAAGATGGTTTTTCATAACCACACTAGCCAAACACCCTTATTAAACTTTGAAAGACCTTTGATTTTAACCTATTTTTATTAAAGGAAAAATATGTATTTCTCTTTCTCTCCCCTTTCTTTTTCAAATTGTGTGTCGCCTTTCTCATCTCTCTCCCACTTCTTTTCCTTCCTCATCTATGAAAAGAGCATCCATGTAGACCCTCATTGCTAAAAAGCTTCCACGAATATTTGTGTTAGTCACCGCAGTCATCGCAGGCGCCCAGGAAACCTACTTGACGTGAGCAACAACGTCTGTTTCTGCGTTTAAGAAGCAGTTCACCCGCTGGAGATCCATCTCAAACTGCGCTCTGCTGCTGGCTTGGTGTGGCGTCGCAAGTCATCGTTGATCAGTAGGGTCCACTCTTGTTGTTCATTTTCGATGTTCGATAAATCACAATAATTGTGGTTTCGATGTTGCTTGAATTCTTGGTCAGCGTTTCCTTTCCTTTGTAGATTTAAATCATTGTTCTTGTGTGGTTAGACAAATCTTATGTTAGGGATTTTGTTTTATTGTATGCTTTTAAATATCCATTTATCAAACATCGATTTAAATACCTTTTTGTAATGGCCAAATTGATTTTAGAATCCCATTATTCTGATTTGTAAATAATTTCACGGATCCTTAGTCAAGGGTTTGAATCTATGAGATTACCTCGTGAATGAGATATCCATTGTGTAAAACTTCATTATTGAATCTTTGATAAAGGTTGACCTAGTGTGTGTTTTGTTGTTGGTCATTTTGGTAATACATTGTGCCAATTTACCAAATCCAAATGTGTACACCTTATGATTAAGTAAATAACTTGACTATTAGACCAACCTTATTTTGTTGGCCACTTTTGATCAATCCTTGTTAAGTGTTGACCTCCCTTGTAAAAATGGCATTTTAAATGCTTGTTTGGGCTTGTTTAACTATGTTTGGCCTCATATTATTGAAATGTAAGCCACTGACCAGATTTAACAAGCTTTGACCAGTCAACTGAGTTGACCAAGTCCCGAGGCTAGAAAACTCATTTTTCGAAATTTGGTCCCTTTTAATAATTTTGACATTCTGAGTCTATTTTTAATGGTCTTAGGTGCTAGTTCTAATTCATTTATTTGATAGGGCCATATTTGAGTATTGATCATTGCTGATTGATGGATTTAGAGCTAAAGAGCTTAAATGAGGATTCGGCCAGGTAAGAAAACTTTACCCGTTATCATGATCTGCGGTGTAATAGCATGTATACATATTGATTGAGCTTGTTTGACAATGTGATGACTAAATGTTTCCATGCTATTTTATATGTTATCATGTTATGAGTGTACTTGTATATACCATTTTATTTTGAGATGTTGTTTATATATGCTGGGCCAGGATGTTCCATAGGAAACTAATCATCTTGATTTGTTATGTATGTTGGGTCGAGATGTTCCATAAGGAACTAGCCACTTTGAGTTGTTTATATATGTTAGGTCACGATGTTCCATTGAGAACTAGTCTTAATGATTTGTTGAGTTTTTAATCGTCTCAAAAGGGACCAGTTTTCAGTGTTCCATAAGGAACTAAAGATTTGAAAGCTGCCCTAGGGGACCATGTGATTTTTGTACCCACACTTGTATTTAGGGCAGACGTGACCTGGATATAGGTAGTGGAAGATGGTCTGACCCGGTGCAAAACAAGGGACGAGATTCTCACTCGTAGTAGTGTCAGGGACTAGGAGGCAACACGATTAGCCATACCTATAAGTGTCTGCTTGATTTTCCCTATGTGCCATGTTTAGAAGTGGGGTTATGGGCAACATCCCACCTCATGGGGTGCTTGTACTACCAACACGTATTGAGTGTTCAAGGCCTTAGAGCCACCAGGTACCTCAATTCATCGAGAAGCTTTCACACGAGCATTGGTTACCAAGGTTGCCCAGAGTCTAAGGACTCAATGAAGGGTATTTTCGATCTACAACATTGGCGGATGGATTTCTTTGGTCTTTGACAAAGGTCATTGACCTCTATGCGAGGTGCTGGCATTACATGATGTTGTTGGGATGCAAACAAAGTATCCCACATTGGTTAGAAGAGGGGAGGATCATGGGTATATAAGTGATGGCAAACAT
>JBBMEG010000004.1:6031067-6044972 GCA_037832605.1 Cyclanthera cordifolia
ATACGATTGGGTAACCTCTTAGTTATCACATCGCATATCATACTAGTTTAGCTTGGTTCTAATTGGCATCCTGACATGTTTTAAGGGATTACATTTCGAATTTTAACTCCCGTAGGGTTTAAGGGATTAGATTTTGAATTTTCCACCTCTTGTAATTTTGTGCCTATTTTTTTCTGTTAGTCGAAAAATATGAGTAATGTAGTTGACATAATCTTCAAAGATTGATTCATTGTAGAATTTGGCATAATCTTGTTTGAATGTATGAATCAACAACTACAGTTTATTGGAAACAATTTTGTGGAGCATCTGATTCTTGCTTATCTTTGTTAATTTATAATTAATGAATTCTTATTATTCATGATTTGAGCTTCTCGTCATGTTAGGTTAAGTAACTAAACGAAGGTAATATTTGTTTGCTTCAGATTGCCAAAAATCATCCACAGCTTCTGATTTATATTTTGTAATTAATTTGCATTAAGAATATGTAATGCACATTTTCTCTGCTATTATTTCCACCTGAAATTTTAACTTCTACCAATATATTATCTAGAAAAGATTTTAACTATTTTAATTAATCCACCCTTGGGTTTCTAATGAAGTTGTTTATTCAAATTGATTTTACTCTAATCTATGTAGTTGATCTTACATGTATAATTTATGTTTCTTTTCTTTTTAAAACGCTCTTATCATTACTTAATCAACATCCAATGAAAGTGAATCAATCATTAAATTAATAATAAGTAGCTTATTATAAGTAAAGATGTCCACAAAGCAGAGCGAAACCATAAAAAAAAATCATTCAAAGACTCGAATATATGAAAAAGAAATATCATCAACTCTCAAATTCGACATACTTTCAAATAAACTTTATAATAGTTAATCTTGAATTCAAGGGTCAATTTCTTCTCCAATATGCTTCACTTAAACTCAGCTCACTAGCTTACAAAAGAGAAATTGATCACAACCACACCAAGATATTTCAAATACGCCCACGAGTCACTGTCCAATAATGAAGTATTTAAATCAACATTAGAGGTCTATGTCAGTTATCCAGTAGTATATTAAAAATTAGATCTTTTGCTTTCATATATTATATATATATGTATATCTACATATGTGTACATATATAATGTATGTGTATTGGAACCAACCTACTGGTATTTTCATTATTTTTTCAGTATTATATCACACAACCCAACATTGAGCCACAATTTTCCTTGAGTACACCATTTTTTTTCTGCCTCTTGTATCATCGAAGCTGCTAGCTTCATAATCAGTTAACAGAGACTTCCTACTCTTGTGTTTGTACTTTCCATGAGATTCCTCAGATGTATCTGAATCAGAGTCATCAGAGTAACAATGGCTTTCACCTTCTCTTCTCTTTTCTACTCTTCCTATGACGTTGCTTCACTTTTTCACCATCATCAGACGAGTCTTCTATTTTCCTGCGCTTCTCCTTTCTACTCTTCCTTCTGCTGTCATCTGATTCATCGAATCCTCTTCTTCTGCTTCTCCTTTTGGACCTACCCCTCTTCTTCTCTCTGGAATCTGAACCTGATCCATCATCGCTCAATTTATCCTTTCTTTTCAATGATCTTTTCTTGCTAGTTCTTTTCCCTTCCCTTTCAGCAATAATTCTCTCGATCTCTGGATCAGCATTCGAGTCAGAACTTTCACTCTCTTCCTCCTCACTCTCCTCATCACTCTCAACTTTTCCATTCCCCTTGCCCATACTTCCTTTTAATTTATCCAGTTCAGACATAACATCGTACTGGATACCTTCCGAATCTTTCTCCTTGACACTCAAGAAATTCCTGCACTGAAAACTAAGGTGTCCAACACGTCCGCATCTTTTGCAAGCACCAGGAATCTCAGTGGCAATGGAACCAGTTATGCGAGCAAGTGCAAGAAGACCTTGAAAGCTTGCATATGCATTTTCTGCATCTGGCTCGGAGGCAGCCGGGTTTTGTTGTGCAGAATTTTTGTTATTATCCTTGTTTGGTGCATATGGGTCATACCCAACTGCACTCTGCCATATACCGTGCGTTTGTAGGGCAGCACTGCTGTGTACCCTATTGTTCGCAGGCATGCGAACTCTTCCAGCTGTGGCTGGCATCTTGAGGCTTGGGGATCAAACACCAAGAAAAAGTAAACTACTCGGAATTAAAAGGCCTGTAAGATAATGTAAAAAACCCTTAATTAAAATCATCAAAAGAAAAAATCTCAGCCAAAAACACACAGAGAGACAAAACGCACCTGAAATCGACAAATAAAAAAGAGATGAAGATTGAGGCGAGGCAAACTCTCCGAAATTAGAAGATGGAGGCGGCCGATCAGGCGAGGCGGGGAGAGAACGGGAGCGACGAACTCTGGAGGCTAGAAAATCGTTGAAGTTGGAGGCTAGAGATAGAGAGAAAATCGTGAATTTGGAGCTACAGCAAAGCAGAGAACTCCTTCCGATCGGAAACTCGACGATTTTCGGCGTTGAAGCGGGCAATTTCCAGAGAGGTAGGAACTGTAAATTTATAACTTAAATAAATAAATAAATTGCCATATGAAATTATTACTTTCCGTATGACCGGCGGGAAGTTTAAAAAATAGGCTGGGCTTATGGACACATTTGGGCTGAGATTTGGAATACTGGGCCAGGCATAAGTTGTTTTCTTGGGCCTTCTTACTTTTCCAAATGCGGCCCATGTTTTCAATATATGGAGTATTGTGTGCTTTACAAAATGGGATAATCGGAGAAATAGCTACTTTTAACAAACTAAATAAATAAATAACTACACATCTAAAGTGTTTAAATAAATGTCTATTTTCAAAATTATAAAAACAATTCAATAAAAAATAGAATCTAATTGACATTTGTGCCCTTCCTATTATTTACTTTTTTTTTAATTTGAATTTTTTATACATAATACACCTCCTAAACATGTAAATTGCAAATGCTAAACTTGTCTTGTCAAGAAGATATTTAAATTGTTGCTTACCGAATGCCTTTGTTAAAATAACAATTTACCACGAACAAAATGGCAATAAGATTCAATGTGCTTAGTACGATCATGAAACACAATATTCTTTGCAATATGAAGTACATATTGACTATCACATAATAGGTTGAGAATGCATAACACCAAGGATCGGACTTTTCTTTCACCCTTAGTTCAAATAACTCGACAACTCGGATAAATGAATTTTTTACAAGTTGGGTTGACTCTTGAGTTAACTTAAAACTAATTTTAGTGAGCTCCATTTACTCGACTTACCCTTTCTGACATTTCGAAGATTTATTTTTCGCGAATAGAGCCTCATAATCATTCTTTTCAACTGTCATCTCCAATTCCCTAAATCTTAGAGAGCCAAGGATAATTTTTTGGAATAACGAATCTTTGCCATATTATGACTGATTTAAGTTCTTTGTATTTTTTGGGTAGAGAAGTAGGAGAAATACATCTTGATTCTTAGCATCATGCTTCTCCTCGGTATTGGTCTGACCGCCACAAATCTTATTGAATTCCTATATTTATTTTTTTTTTCTAATCCCTTAAAATGATTCATCATAAAGCCAAAAAGTCTCATCTCTAGGTAAATCTTATTGGTTAGAGATTTAGACAAGTAGAACCCTTTAATTTCGCTCACAAAGTTTTCACTCGTCTATATTAACTGACTTTCCCAAGGACTTTGTCAGCTTAGTGAAGGATAATTGTAATGTAAGTTATCTCATATGCCTCTAATTTTTCATCTTTGGACATGTTCATAGACTATTTAGGAAGATCGTCTAAGGCTCTTGCAACCTTTTGTTAAACTAATAGTACTGTAATAGTTCGAACTTTTGTTTTCTGCTTTCAAGTGACATTTTGGTTTCCTAAGACTTTTTTAGGGTTTTTAAATTATTTCATTGGCTCTTAAGAGACTTGGGGAGCCTTGTCTTGAGAGGGGCAAGGTTGTCATTTGTTCTAAGATGAGCAAATGAGTAATTTAAGCCCTTTGAACATTTTGGTAACTAAGAGGAACTTTGTCCCAATTTTTTTAATGAAATGTTGTTTTTTGTCGTTGAGGTTCCCTACACCAAAGAAGCCTAATTTTCTCCTTGTTTCTCCCTCTCTCATTTTTTGAGATTTTCAGCCAAAAGATTGAAGCCTCTATCCTTATTGGAATCACCTCGGGATTCAGCCCATTTTCGCTGGGCTTATAATTTATGTTAAATTGTCGTTTAATTGTCTTTTTTAGTCTAGTTTTCCCTCGTCTGGGCTTATAATTTATGTTAAAGCGTCGATGTTCACGTTTTGACAATCAAGAAAGTGACATTAATTCTCGTCCAAAAATCATCCTCCTTCCAACTATTCGTCTCGTTGGAGCTCAAGGGCCACACCGCAAAGGGTACGTGAGTTTTTTTTTAATTTACGTTTTCGTTCGAGCCAGATTCATAGAATCACATGTGAGTTCTCGTCTATGGTGTTCCGTCCACGCACTGCTGTGTTGGTCAACGTAGTTCAATTTTTACATTTTTTGCTCTTTTGATAATTTTATTGCTATGAGTTTATTTTTTATGGCTTGAGGTGCTTGTTTTACTAGTTTATGATCTAAAAATTCGAGTTGTGAAATTTTTAAACTGGTTTTGGTGTTTAAGGTACTTTTAATGGAATTCAGCCAAGGTTCATGACCCATTACCTCAACTCAAGTTCATAATATGAGTAATTACCAGCATGTGTTAGGACTAAACAATTCTAATTTATCTTTGATGCGTTTATGCATATTGTGATTTAATGATGCGATTGATTGATATGCCATGTTATTGTATAATATCTGAACTAGGATAAACATGTAGAGTTGCTTTATGTTTCATGTTCTAATATGCATGTCTGAGTATGCACCATAAGGAATTTGATGATTTCTTTTTGTTATTTTTTTTATCGACACGGACTTTTATTCTTCTTTATAGCATATATTAATGTCCATAATAGACGTGGTCTAAGAACGAGTATCAGATAGAGGTTATGGACCAGGTACAAGACTAGTGAAGATATCTCTCTCGCAATAGTGTCAAGGGATTGGACGATCAACTAGTTAGCCCTCTTCGAGCGACGTGTTGCTTAGGGCTCTCTGATCGAGCTCTATTGTTTGACTTTTATTCGCTAAAGGTCTTTGTTTGCATTTCTTCCTCCACACGTAATAACCCAAGCTAAGCCATGTGCTTCTTTGCTCGATGTAACGCTCACATCCTTCCTTCAAAAGTCGTCATTTTCCTTATTAATTTCCCCGTTGCTGAGCTCAACTCGACAAAGACCAAGGTATTTAAGCTCCTAGAAGCTTGTTGTATTTCTTTATGGTATCTTCCTCATCGGAAGCGAATAAGCCCAACCAACTAAAACCTTTCCTTGGTTTAACATGTACCTTCCTACAAACTTCGAACAACTTCATTGACACGCTCTCACTAAATCATTTGGATCTTTGCAAGCTGCTCGAAAGAAAAGCAACATGGCCATCAAAATCTCCTTCATTTGATAGCTTCGAAGCAGCTTATCTAACCCCCTTCCTGAGCACTTCTAGGCAAAACCCTCACGTAACTTACATGAGCTCCAACTTCCTTGCTCATCATCGAGCCCTTAAACCACCCACAGCTTGAATGTAACAACATAGACATTTTTGTTCATAAACAACTCGTCAGAATGTGTGGCCAATCATGTGCGTGTTTGCCTGCAAATCCGACAGCCGGTGTTGACATCTTTGATGCCCTCAGCTCGTGTTTCGTGCTGCTATCGCCCGAACGTATTAGCGCCTCACCGAAGCTGATTTTCGCCCAACCAAGAAGCGACACGCGTTCCCTAGAGCTGCAGCTGTTCCCCCGCGAGTGGATCTCATGCGCTGGCGACCTTCTACCTCACACGCTACCGCTTGTCACCACCTCCGACCACGCGCCGGTGTCGACCTAGCCGAAAAATTCCCGATAGTGTTTTTTGGGTATTTTCCTGTTTTATGGTTTTAGGTGCTCATTTTATCTCGTTAACCCTTTTTTGGCCGGTTAAATTTGAGAAAAACCTTCCCAGACTTGCAGTTTAGGTGTTCTAAGAAGTAATTAGCAGAATTCGGCCAAGATGAAGGAATTCTATCCTTAGCTTTGGTGTTGCGGGTGATCGTATGCATGTGTAGGTTGAGTTAGATGTCAAATTACTTGTTGATTGCCATGTTTGCTTGTTTGTTGTGTGATGTCTACTGGGAAGTTATAGTCAGGCTACGAATTTTATACATAATGTGATGTATGTGTATATTGACTTATGACAAAACTAGTATGTTTTCACATTTTACTTGCTGATCATTTAACCATGTTGACAAGGACCAGTGCATCTATATTACGTACGCATTAATGAACACCCTCCCGCAAGCACCAATTGAAGACCCGGGAGTGGCATTTCCCTACAAGGGTAGCCCCGAAAGTGTATAACACTAGCTATTGAGGTTCGAGAGTGGCATGCCCCATTAGGGTAGCCCCGGAGCCATCATTATTACAACTGAAGATTCCGAGCTGCATGTCCCATTTAAGCCCAGTATTATCACTGCTCATGCGTTTTCTTATGACATTTGTTTATATATATATTATTTCTTATATTGATCCCGGTTAGGGATCCTTACTGAGTTTAATGACTTGCCCTTTTTTTTGTAGGCCTCCACAGGTACGCACGGGCTCTACCAGGATAGCTGATCAGGAGCTGCAAAGACCATGAGCTGGTGTTGTTATGTTTGGTTATTCTTTTTTAATTTATTCTTCAGCATTCATTATCTAGACTTACTCCATAGAGACATGTACGGATTGTATGCAGTTTTACTGTTTTTCCTTGATTTTAGAATCGGGTACCTTTTTTATACGTTTTACGAACTATAACCGTTATGCTTATTAAATGAGGTATTTTACTCGTCATGTCTTAGTTTTAATGACTATTTTAATAATGCTTTTAAGATAAAGGTCTGGATGTGACCCAAGATTGGGTTGGATTTTTACATTGAACTCCATAGATAACACGTTGAGGTCCAAAAACGCATACTAATATGCCAGAATCGCTCAGGATTGGATCTCCAACTCGATCTTCTAAGAGCCCAAAAGCCTATTTCTCTCTCAAACTTAGAAAGAGACAGCCTCATATTTTAAGAATAGAGATAATTTTACTATTGTGTACATTCAAGTTTAGCAATATAAATAACTTAGATTCTAAGTTTCGTGTAATATTACATTTTCTTTCTCTTTACATATTCCTTGATTATAAACTTGATTTAAAAGAGAAAATATAAAATATTTATAAGTAACTTAATCTAAAAATATAAGAATTTTGAAATGTCCCTATAATAGTGGAGTTATAAGCTTGACTTAAAATAAAAAATATCAAATATTTTCAAGTAACTCAATCAAAAAAATAATATCAATTGTATTGTGCATCTATATAACGTTGGTAACGTGATAGTTTTATTGTTTGATAGTAATCAAATTCACCACTATTTATGTAAAGATCAATGGACTACTATAAAATTTTAATTAATTCAAAAAATTTAACTAACTAAATCCAAACCCAAACCGAGCGGCATATTTTATTGGCCTGAAAGCCTCCTCCGAAACCTAAGGGCATGTTTGGATTGAAATTTTAATAGTATTTAGAATGAAAAATTATTTTAAATATTTAGAAGTAATGATTGTAGTCAAAAGTTTGTTAAATGTAGTTTTTAATAGTATTTAAAATTAGTATTTAGAATGATGATTTATTTTGCGTATTTAGGAGTAATGATTAGTAATGATTGTCGTCAAAAAATTGTTGGGTGTAGTTTGTAAGAGTATTTAAAATTAGTATTTAGAATGGAAATTTATTCTGAATATTTAGAACTAAAAATTAGTAATGATTATAGTTAAAATTTTGTTTGGATGTAATTTTTTAAGAATATTTAAAATTAGTATTTAGAATGAAAATTTATTTTAAATATTTAGAACTAATAATTAATAACGATTATAGTCAAAAGTTCGTTAGGACATAATTTGTAAGAATATTTAACAATTATTATTTCGAATGATAATTTATTTTAAATATTTAAATTTTTTTTGAATATTTAGTAAATAGCAGGGAAGGACCTCATACCAAACATCCCTCGGCAATAAGTTGTTACACCCATCTCAATTTTTTTCAACATTTCTTTCAGTCAAGTATGCCAACGGTGTCTTTTCTCTCCAGACACAGGCTCATTCAAGCATTTCGTCGAACAGTTTCAAGCACCTCTTCCACGGTCAATACAGTCCCTTTCCGTTTCAACTTTCTTTGCACTCAAACGCCGGATAACTCACCGGCGAAAGTTTTCGAGTCAGAATTGGCGGAACCCAAGTGCTTGTCTTTGCGAATTGAGAGAACGCCGAAGGGAGAATCGGTTGGCTATGCCTTCAGGAGCTGGATGGGCGACGGCTTTCCTATTCATCGAGGCGACATTTTTCACACCATCAATCGCCTCAGGAAGTTCCAAATGAACAAGCGCGCGCTCGAGGTAGCTATCTTCATCTCCCCTCCCTTTAAATTTCCCTTTTCATTTTCCTTTTTTCTTAGATGTCGTGAATTCTAATCTCTATCACTGTAGATTTAGCTGTAATTTCATAGTTTTTTTTTTCTTTTTTGTCTTTATGGATGTAATCAAGATCAGAACATTGAAAAATAGCAATTTGTTAGACTCTGAATGTTGCAAAAACAGTGCAATTGGTTCAATGTCTTTTCCATAGATTGTGAATGTTGAGCATAAGTATAGACTAGAAGGATGTGAAGCTGGAGATTGCAGATTCTTACCTTCTATCATCACTGCTTGATGCATAGGAGAGGACATTGCTTTTTTTTTTTTTTAACTTGATTACTCCGTTTCTTATTGTAATCCTGTGTGCCTTTTAGTTTATTCTCTTCGTTTGTATTGATGAATCACTGTGATGTAGCCATACCCAGCCTGCTTCATAATCTACAAAGTCATCAATAAGTTTCCTTGGTGACTTGAGTCAACAGCGCCCCTTTTGTTAATTTGGATAGTCTTGAGCAGTGTTAAAAATGTTTTGCTCAGGTTTAAGGAGCAGGTCTAGAGCCTCGCCTTGAGGTAAAAAGGCGCGCTCTAAGTGCGTGCCTTTTTGTGAATCCCTCAGATGTTGAATTTGAACCTTAGGACATCTTGATTAATTATTTAAAGAAAAAAAAAGTTTCAACAAACCTCAATCTAAAAGTCCTTGTGTTTTTTTTGCTCTTTATTAATTAAAAAATAACATTTTTTAACCTTTAGAGTAATTTTTTTAATATTCCTACTCCAACTATATCATCTCTTATTAATCAATGTTTCTTACACATCATTTGCCTTTGTGCCTTTCACCTAAGTTCCAATAGGCACTATTCATGAGTGTGTTTTGAGCTTTTAAAAACATGGATCCTAGAAAAAGGATATATAATTGAGGTTGTCTTCTGTTCTTGGCAGGTTATGGAGTGGGTGATCAGGGAGAAACCATACCACATAAAGGAATTGGACTACTCTTATCTGCTGGAATTTACAATCAAACACCATGGCATATCACAAGGTGAGAAGCTCTTCTCTAATGTCCCCGTGGAATTTCAAGGAGAGTTGCTCTTCAACAATCTTGTGATTGCATGTTTAGATAAGGGGGCAATTAGACTTTCACTAGCTTACATGAGAAAAATGAGGGAAGTTGGCCATCCCATATCACACTTAGTTTTCAACCGTCTCATTATTCTCCACTCGTATTCTCGCCGTAGGAAAATTATCCCGAAAATTCTTACTCAGATGAAAGCTGATAAAGTGCCCTTGCATGTTTCTACATATAACATTCTTATGAAACTAGAAGCCAATGAACACAATATTGAGGGGTTGATGAAAGTCTTTGGTGATATGAAAAGGGCTAACGTTGAACCAAATGAGGTATCTTACTGCATAGTAGCTACCGCACACGCCGTGGCAATGTTGTATAGTGCAGTTGAAGCCTATGCCGAGGCTTTAGAAAAATCTTCCACTGGGAGTAATTGGTCAACATATGACGTCTTAATTATCTTGTACGGCTATTTGAAGAAGGATAAAGAGCTAGAGAGGACTTGGGGTACCATAAAAGGATTACCCCACATCCGGTCTAAGAGTTATATACTAGCAATTGAAGCATTTGGTAGAATTGGCTTACTAACCCGTGCCGAAGACCTTTGGTTAGAGATGAAAGCCATAAGAGGACTTAAAGCCACAGATCAATTCAATTCTATTTTATCTGTGTATTGCAAACATGGGTTGATTAAAAAGGCAACAGAAATCTTTAGGGACATGGAGGCAAATGGGTGCAAACCAAACGCCATAACCTTCCGAAATTTGGCTTTAGGTTGCTTGAAAGCTGGTTTGGTGAAGGAAGCCATGAAAACATTAAAGCTAGGATCAAATATAACAAGCAGCAACAAGGTACTTAGAAAGTCAACTCCATGGTTGGAAACCACCCTTTCAATGATGGAGATTTTTGCAGAAAAGGGAGATGTTGTAAATACTGAAAAGTTATTCAAAGAACTCAAGAAAGCAAGGTATACGAGGTACACATTTGTTTATAACACTTTGATCAAAGCTTATGTGAAGGCCAAGATTCACGTTCCAAATTTATTGCCGAGGATGATTATAGGAGGAGCTAGACCTAATTCAGAAACCTACAGTTTGATCAAACTTTCTGAGCAGTTTCAAAGTTAAAAGAGTTCAAACTGCAGGTCCCGTCTTCAATGGCCTGATCTTTGATTAAGAAGCATCCGTCATAGTGGCCATCTATTTATGTGACTGCCTTTGGCAACCCAATGTAGTCAGGTCAAATAGTTTGACGATTAATTACCTACACTTATGCAACTTGGCTCAGACACTCGTGAAATGCACAAAGCAATCCATATTTCACCTATGCTAGCATCTCGTTACTCTGTCAAGGGTTGGCAGATTACCTCTAGCAGATAAGTCGTGGGCCCATGGATAGCCGTGGCCACTTGACTGACTTGGATGCTTGATTTATTGGCAGCAACCAGGCCCACAATTCTTCGGACCCTCTCAAGCAAGAAGTCAAAACTCAAAAGCAAGTTGTCATTGACTTAGCTTGGATGAGGGTAGACTCTTTTTTGGGGATGTTATAATCATGGCCTTGATATAGAGTGTTTGGTTTCTGGATTTCGCAAATCCTGAGAAGAAACAAGGACACCCCATTTCATTCCACAAAGCATACCCTCTTTTCCTCTGTCTTCCTCTGCTGTGATTTTCATATCATGTCATCCTCCAAATGTTTTTCAACATTGGATCATCATATTTAAGCTTCAGAGGAAATTGGAGACCTCAAATTGAGTACAAGACGCAACATTTACTTACAATCCAAGAAAAAAAAACAATGAAGATAGGGACAATTACTTACTATTGCAAGGAGTTTTTTGTTCAGCCTTTTCCTTGTCTTTTTTTTAGGAAATGTGTGGATTTATGAGTGTAGGACATTGCAGGAAAGTGATTGAATGAAGTTATCCCAATTGAGGTCCGTTATCGTGAATGTATTTTGCTAAAAGATGGTTGTCAAGAGAGGGCTCTCCCTCCTCAAGGAGGGCCTCAAAAAGGGAAATGAGAAGGAAGAAGCAGCAGACATGTTGGTCCCTTCTCGTGACATTATTTGATCCCACATGTTTTGGGTTTAATCGAAAGTCGTCATCTACCTGGTAAATAAATTTCTGCCAGTTTCTTTGACATCTAAGTATTTTAGTAAAAATAGTCCAAAAGTATGTAAGATGATTCGAACATTCAAAGATTGAAATAAAATGTGCTTGTTCTTTGGATTAGTTTATTAAACTAAATTTCTATACGAAGATATTTCAAATGATTATTGTTATCAGTAGGTGAGAAAATGTATTGTGAGTTTTTTTTTTTTTTTTTTTTATTTACCTTGGGTTTTAAATAGGTGTATTTTTTTTTCTGATAGAGAAGGACCAAATGATGGAGAAGTGTACTTTAAGTTGACAAAAGAGAGAAGGAAAAACAGTTTGATTGATAAACTTCAATTATTTCATAGATAGACATGCAATGAAAAAACATGGAGTATGATGTTATTTGTTAAATGATCGAAGAAAATTGTGGAAAAATTGAGTATAGCGTGTGTATGAAATAAATTGTGTATAGCAACAATGAAACATTGTGTGATAGAAGCTCAAACCAAAAATTGATTGAAACTTAAAAGAAAAGTGAATTGAAAAAAGGATGATTGAAAGTCAAGACAAAAAAAATGATTGAAGAAAAATGATAAAAGTAATTAAAGATCAAAACAGAAAATGATTGAAAACTTCAAACAAGTATGAGCATTTTGGTATTTTCACCTAGTCCACTTGTTTTATCTACCACAAATAAAATAGTTTTAAATAGTTTTAAAATATAATAATGACTATAAATACAATATTTTAACATCTTTCTAAATTTGTTATTATTTTGTGAGAATAATACATGTCATACAATTTCTCAAAAAAAATCTTTTGTTTAAAAAAACCAAAATTAAACAAATTATTCAACATAGGGTGTGTTTGGCTAGTGGGTAAAGATTTTGTAGGTAGTATGGTATTGGTAAAAATTAAATAAACTAGTAGTCTAGTGGTCAATGAGGTTTTGGAGTGCATAAAGTTATGAGTCTAATCAGAGATTAAGTTAAACTGAATTTTTTTTTATCATTTTCAAACATTTTTATATTATTTAGCTCATTATTTTACTTTTAATCTCCATTTTTTTCATTTGCATTATATAAATGACAAAATGAATTTTATTTAGAAAAACGTCATAATATTCATTTCTTACTATAATTATAATTTTGAGTTTTTTTTCGTAGAAAGTACTTTTTGTTAAAATTTAAGTTGATTATTATTAAAAAAACTAAAAATAAAACTCTTGATTTATGTAAGGTTATTTTAATTACTTAAATCTATCTAGTAAACTTTGTATTAAATCAAAAAATAACTATTGAAAATATATTTGATTTATTTAGATCTTTACATTAATTTATTTTTTACAAGAAAATAAGTAAGTATATTCAAAAGATACATGAAAACTAAAATTGATCATTATTCAAAAGAAAAAAACAATTTATTTTGGAGTTAGAAATTTTGTCTAACATGAATCTCCATTAAATATGTTGTAATAGCTTAGTTGAAAAATATATTATTGTTAACAAGAATAATAGCTAAACATCAATAAATATCTAATAACCAAAAGTTCATTAATTTTAGTCACACTTTTAATGGTGGAATTATATACATATAAAAACACGAAATTTTAAAGGTGAATTTCAATAATTTCCAATTTCAGCTTTTTTTGTTCAACTTTTTTCCATTAATTTTGCAAGACTCTATACCATTCTTCCAGAGACGAAGTGATGGAAACAATTAAAAAAAAAAAAAAAAAAAAAGAAAAGTCGTGGCTTTCAAAACAAAGATGCAAAAATATTGTCTTGAAAGTAGAATGACACTTTAAATCTAACAATTTGGTCACCTTTACCTAGATTTTCGGTAAGTTTACTTTATACCGAGTAGTTCTACTTAAACTCTTCCACCAAACTCAGATTTGAAAGATTAAGTTAATTCGGATTAACTTAACTCCTCTACCAAACACCTCCTTAGTGTAAGAAATATTATCAACTAGCAAATTTTAGATACTAGCAAATAAACTTTATAATACTTGAATTTGATAGGTTAATTTCTTCTCCAAAATCATGCAATATGCCAATTAAACTCGGTTTACTAGCTTACAAAAGAGAAATTGATCACAACCACACAGAGAAATTGATCACAACCACATAGAAATCCCTATTAAAAATTAGATCTTTTGCATATACATACATACATACATACATACATACATACATACATACAT
>JBBMEG010000004.1:6045072-6072229 GCA_037832605.1 Cyclanthera cordifolia
ATACATACATACATACATACATACATACATACATACATACATTCATATATATTTAAAAATATTTGAACCATCGCTATTTTAATAGCACATATCACCTAATCCAACAACATTTGAATGCCGAACAAACTCGTAAAAAATTAATTTTATAAATGGACAACTACATAAATTAATGGAAAAAAATTTCTTTTTCCTAGAGAAGGCCTACTATAGCTTTTGAACCAGCCACAATTTTACTAGACGCTGGAAACTAAAAAGCGATACATAGTATATAATCATGATAAAAATAGTTAATCATACGAAGAGTGGTGATAGATTAAATTTCATAAAATTACAAGTTCCAAATCTAGAGAATATCACACAATACTAGAAACTAGATAGAAGTTATATTTCCTTCATCAACCTCCGAACCGACTATTCAGCGTTTTGATTTGGAAATTGGTGGCATAATACACACAATGAGAAATGAACGCACAACAACATATAAGAATGCAATACCACAATAAAATTCAACCGTCATCTTGTCTAGAACCAACCACAACTGATTTTATTATTGGTAAATTCACATCGACCGGAGCGGAGAGGATCACAACGCAACATCATCTCACACCAATTCTGCGAAAATTTGGCCTACCGTTAAACAATATAGGGAACACAACATAAATCCAAACGTATCAATTTGGCACAGAGGGCTGCATACTACACAACCATATAACTACGGGAGAAGAATCTAAACTGATCATATTATAACACATAATCTCACAAAATCACCCATTTAAACTACTGTTTCCATCTAAAATTCTAGGCAAAGTAACCAGGGATCAATCCATCTAAATTGCATTACATATGTAACTTATTTTTGCTCCATAAAAATATAACATAGTTGACAAACAAAATGTTTGATGTACCTGATTTCGATAACTTCGCCTGATTAGACTACTCATCATCCTCACGACGATGTTTCCTGCTCCTCCTGCTCCTCTTCTCAGAACGCTTCCTTGCTCTGCCCCTTGTATCATCAGAGCTGCTACCTTCAGAATCAGTTAACCGAGCCTTCCTACTCTTGTGTTTGCGCTTTCCATGAGATTCCTCAGATGTATCAGAATCAGAGTCATCAGAGTAACGATGACTTCTTCTCCTTCTCTTCTCTTTTCTACTCTTCCTATGACGTTGCTTAACTTTTTCACCATCATCTGATGAATCATCTATTTTCCTGCGCTTCTCCTTTCTCCTTTTCCTTCTGCTGTCATCTGAATCATCGGATTCTCTTCTTCGGCTCCTCCTTTTTGACCTCCCCCTCTTCTTCTTTCTTGAATCTGAACCCGATTCATTATCGTCCAATTTATCTTTTCTATTCAATGATTTTTTCTTACTAGTTCTTTTCCCTTCCCTTTCTGCAATAATTCTTTCAATCTCTGGATTAGCATCAGAGTCAGAACTTTCACTCTCATCCTCCTCACTCTCCTCATCACTCTCAACTTTTCCATTCCCCTTGCCCATATTTCCTTTTAATTTATCCAGTTCAGACATAACATCGGCCTGTATACCTTCCGAGTCTTTCTCCTTAACACTCAGGAAATTCCTGCACTGAAAACTAAGGTGTCCAACACGTCCACATCTTTTGCAAGCACCCCGAACCTCAGTGGCATTGGACCCAGTTATGCGAGCAAGTGCAAGAAGACCTTGAAAGCTTGCATATGCATTTTCTGCATCTGGCTCCGAGGCAGCCGTGTTTTGTTGTGCAGAATTCTTGTTATCATCCTTGTTTGGTGCATATGGGTCATACCCAATTGCACTCTGCCAAATACCGTGCGTTTGTAGGGCAGCACTGCTGTGTACCCTATTGTTCGCAGGCATGCGAACTCTTCCAGCTGTGGCTGGCATCTTGTGGCTTGGGGATCAAACACCTAGAAAAATCAAACTACTGGTAGTTAAAAGGCGGCTGTGAGAAAAAGAAAAAAACCCTCAGAATTATAATCATAAAATACAAGAAATTTGAAACAATTTTATAATATACGTCACACGACATCATCAAGCCGTGTAGCCAAGATGATCTCGGAATTATAAAATTAATGTTCTGGGAATTCGCCTACTTACTTTTCTCTCTTTCAAATTTACCCGTAAATTACTAGGGCAAGTGTTTAACCCAATACAAGAGAAAAGCATAATAATTCTACGTTTAGTTTTCCTTCCCCTTTCTCTGTCTTGAAATTTCCACCTTTTGAACAGCAATAGTTTAATCCACGTCTACACACTTAGAATCATTGCACAAAGGCTAAAATAAATAACCCCTACATACTCAATGTCACGATCATACATTGGTAGTATAACAATTGCTCAGAAAGGTGTCATGACAAAGACACCCGTCACGCCGTTTGAAGGGCCGAGGCCTAGGAGTGCCTCAAAAATGTCATCAGGACGATGACTAGTTTAAGTGGGGGAGGATGTCACGGTCATACCTTGATGGTAGTATGATGTGTCCCCACTCGTGCGAAGAAAAGCAAAGGTGTCACGACAGTGGCACCCGTGGAGCCAATAGAAGGCCAAGGCTTTGAGTGTCGTGATGCGACCGAGGTGTTCGGGCATCATCTAACACACTAATAGAGTGTATTAAAGCATTACCAAGTTGGGCAGCGAATATAAGGGCATGGCTAATCGTTGGCAAGGTCAATGTTAAGCCAGTGGGAGTCGATGTAGGGCCCCAGGTGACTACCTCGTAAGTCGTGCCTTTGGGACGAGTTTCGAGGCCAAACTCTGGAGTTAAGTTTTTTTATATGAAATACGTCAGCTTGCCAAATTTGGTGTCAATCGAACACCAGACGAACTCTCCACGCTGCCGTATGACTCCTCGCCAAAATGACGTGCAAGCCTGCCACATCAAAAACGGCTCAAAATGCACTATTAGGGAGGCACTCCACCACCCATGGGCCCTGTGGCCTAAGTGAGCTACCCCATGGCACACAAGTGTGTCATGGTGTGGGCGAGCACTTGCAAGACAAGAGTCTTGGGTGTTTCCTCGGCATGGGTTCCCGATGACAGTGTCGGATGGCATAGGTGTGCCGACATTGTGCTCCTACTCGGAAGCAGAAGTTCTGTCATACATCGAGTGGCGGCCCGGGATGCGGATTTGGCCCGGCATGGGCACGAAAGGGACAGACCCTAACTCATTGTCTCGAATGGATGGGTGCCCGGGTAAACTCAAATATCAGCTTGTTCCCGGGAAGGTACCGAGATGGTTTCGAGAAGGCATTTTCGGATGAGCGGTTAAGTCTGATGGCATCCCGATGCTCGGGATGGCCCCGATATCCATCAATGGACTCGATTTCTTTGGTTTTGGACGGTTTTGCCCATTATTCTCCGGTTTTCATTATAATGCCCGATGAGCTCCGGTTTGCGTTAGAATGCCCCGGTACTTCCTGAAATCACCCGGTAAGCCCCAGTTTTTCTATAAAGGCCCGTTTGGGCCTGTTTCAGGCCCAAAAGAACCCCGATGAAGTCCCAAATTGATTTTTAAGTCATACAAACATGTTCTGAACGATCCTGGAGGGAGGATCGAGCTCCGACATTGCGTTGAGATGACCTTGGCTTGATGAAGAGGCAAGGGTGAGCCTTAGGACTTGGCCTAGAGCAGAGGCGAGTCGGCTAGAGTCGCGAATGACAAGGAATGCACGCTCAGACGACGTGTATGTCCAAGAAGACTTTCGTTGTATCCTAGATGAAGATTAGCTTAGTCGAAGGTGAGAACCTCGCTTGAAAGTCCAACGAAGCCACAAAGTATCGGAGAAAAGGGTTTGGGGCTGAAGTTTCCCGTCAGGCTGACTATGATTGAAGCGAAAATCATGGTGTCGCACGAGTCAAAGAGTACGACCGTGACACCCAACACCCACGTCTTTACATAATTCAGTCTACCAAGTACTCTTTAAACACAAGAACAGTCATACACTTAACCATACAACTTCCACTAAACAACTTTACATTAGCCAGCTCAATGCTATGAGATTAACACCTCGATTTCATACCTATTAAGATTAAGCTCCAAAGATCCTACAACTCAGATATTAAATTGCCCACCAACTCGGTTCCTAGCCTAGGGAGAGGGCGTGATACCCTGGATATAGTGGAGCAAAGTTTCGATTTCCCAATTTCAAAAAACAAAACCCCACCAACTAAGCATCACAATTAAAAGATACATAACAGTATAACTCTATACACATATACACAATATGAAAGAGAAGCACCCCTAGTCTGCAAACAAATCCAACTTCCCAACCATGCTCCTCTGTGGAGTACACACCATACATTGCATATTTATAGAGTTTGTAACAAATTTCTGCAAGCATTTAAATGAGAGGAAGAGAACTCCCCACTTGAATACCAGCAACTTAACGAAGATCTCCCCATGTCCAGAATTCACCTTCTTGGGATGGATCTCCCTCCAACCCCAACATAAAAAAGACAAGAACTGGACGCCATTTATTCACCAACTAAACCCCAAATTATAATCTTACATCAATAGTTCCAGCAAGCATTTCTATCTAACCTTAACCATACATGATACAACCTAGTTAAATCACTTCATTTCCTAGTTGAACAGCTAGACAACCTCATACAATCATCATGCTTCACACCCTCACTAGTATGTACACATTCTATACTCCCATCAAGATTATAAAGAATAAAAAAAAGGGAGGGGGCTCAACCAACTCCATCACCACATATATATTATCCATCTAAGCTTCATCTACATAAATGAACAATATTCTCTGTCAAATCTACTCATCAAACTACTGTTTATAAAATAACCTCTTAAGGAGTTTAAATTGCATTCCTCCTCACCTATAGCTAACCAATCTAACAATCCCCTATTAAACACCAAAACCCCTTCAATTTTGCCACAAAAGGTTCACCTCTTCCCTCCCCGAGACCGACCACTCATCAAAACTCATTGTAAACTTCCAAACGAACACACGACACCTTAATAAAAAAAAAATTATTTGTTTACCATTTTGATTATCTTATAAAAAAAAAAAATTGTTTAAAAATGGATGATGCTTTTTATTGTTGGCCAAGATCTCTGCAAACGGATAGAAATATATACTGCTATGCAAAAAAAAAAAAAAGAAACTCAAATCCTAATCTTAATAAAAATCCTTTCAATTCAATCTTCATAAATTTCATTCAACCACAAACCCTTAATTAAAATCATCAAAAGAAAAAATCTCAGCCAAAAATACACAGAGAGACAAAACGCACCTGCAATCGACAAATAAAAAAGAGATGAAGATTGAGGCGAGGCAAACTCCCCGAAATTAGAAGATGGAGGCGACCGATCAGGCGAGGCGGGGAGAGATCGGGAGCGACGAACTCTGGAGGCTAGAAAATCGTTGGAGTTGGAGGCTAGAGATAGAGAGAAAATCGTGAATTTGAAGCTACAGCAAAGCAGAGAACTGAGTTCTGAAACAAAGACGAACGGCTGGGCTTATGGACACATTTGGGCTGAGATTTGGAATATTGGGCTAGCCATAAGTTGTTTTCTTGGGCCTTCTTACTTTTCCAAATGCGGCCCATGTTTTCAATGTATGTAGTATTGCGTGCTTTACAAAATGGGATAATCAGAGAAATAGCTACTTTTAACAAACTTAATAAATAAATAACTACCCATCTAAAGAGTTTAAATAAATGTCTATTTTTAAAATTATAAAAATAATTAAATAAGAAATAGAATATAATTGACATCTATATTTCCTACGTGGACTAAATTTTATTTCTTCAAACTATAGAAATTAAATTCTATATTTTTCCAATATAGACTAACTCTATATTGCTTCAAATTATACGGACTAAAATCTAAATTTTCATGAGAGAATAGAGACTAAATTTATAATTTGAAATAAACTCATAAATGAACGAAAGGATTGAAAAGAAATGAACATCACATATCAAGTACTACCAGATAATCAAAGAAGATATTGGAGAGAGAGGTGAGGTTCTAACTACACTCTTCCATAACAAACTTGCCCAGAATCACAAATCCTACCTAGAGGTCACTACTGCTCTTAAATAAATTGAGAGTCAAACACTTGAACTCGTGATGCTGGTATTGAACTGGATTAACACTAAACAATAAAATCATTGTGCCTCTTAAGAATTGAAAAAACTGAGTCTAAATTGATAGAGGCTTCATAAAACAAATTGTAATTTATTCATGAGAAGGAACATATCAAACTTCAAATGGATATTGATCTCAATGTGTTTCGTACGAGTTTAAGAAATGAGATATTTAGCTAGCAACACTCACGTTATGACACACCAATGGATTTCAAACGCAACATGGACAAGAGTATGATACTCGAACTCTGCAGGCGAGCGAGCAAAACTCTACTTCTTTTTGGACGACCAGAATATCATTGTGTTTTCAAAGAAGACGCAATATTAACAAACTTGCGATTAGTACAACAAGCAACCTAGTTTGCATCTAAATAGCCAATAATGAATAGCGAGTAGGTAGGTTGTATAGCTAATTAAGTCAATAGAGAAGTGGCTCTTCAAATAACGTTCTCACATTTCATGACTTAATGAGCGTATTGGCTGAGTTTATTAATAGAAAAGTCATATCAAAACTAGTGAATAATATATAGTGCAAAGAGTTAAGAGTACTTCAATATAGTAATAGGTCAACTATTCTCACAAGAAACACCGTTGCAACCCTACAATATTTAGATATCAAGAAAATTCATAGAAAATTATGTTATACATAAATGACATTATAGATTGAATCCACAAATTTTTAAGATTTTTTAAATTTCTTTTTAACAACTACTAAAGGATGTAAAAAATTCGTAAAAATTAATTTTTAAAATAACGGTTAGTATTCTATTCCATTGGTCTAGCTTAGAGCCTTTCTGTCCTCCATATGTCCATTTGAAGTCCTTTTAAAATTTGAGTAATTATTATACAACAAAAAGAGATTCTCACAGGAGATTTCATCGTTCTGGTCTGGTTTTTAGATTTTTATTAAGGGTATAACAGTGGTAGGAGAGATACTTAATGTTAATTAATTAACTAATTGATCCCAATTACTACTAGTCATGTCTAACTTAATTTGAAATAAATTTCATTTATTACTTGCCTAATTAATCTTAAAGTTTTGGACAAAAAATCTTAATTTTTTTTATTGGTTAAACCCTAAACCCACCAAAATGTTATTTGTTTGAATTTTACGTTTAAGCTTAGCAGAACTACATGAATAAACCGAGTTTATATTCGAATGAGAGACTTTAGAAGCTTTTTGTTTGTAATTTTTCAAAAAAATATTTAGTAAATATTTGTTTGAAAAAGTACAAGCAAACAAGCTTTTAACTGTATCGTTACTTTTAAACACTCCAAATAAACCTGCATACTAATTCTAAATACTCTTATAAACTACATCCAAACAAGTTATTGATGGGAATCATTACTAATAATTTATTTCTAAATACTCAAAATAAATTCTCATTTTAAATATTAATTCTAAATATTCTTAAAAACTTTATCTAAACAAGTTTTTGACAATAATCATTATTTCTAAATACTCGAAATAAATTTTCATTTTATATTCGAATTCTAAATACTCTTAAAATCTACCTCCAAACATCCACTAGAGATTAAAAAGTCATGATTAAGAAAGACTTGCCAAGAGTGAGCATAGTATCACGGTCGCTTTCTTTGACTGGTGAAGCGTCATGATCTCACGCTTGTCATGACTAGGCTCAGAGAGGAACTCAAGCCCCAAACTCGGATCACCCATACTTTGTGGCACGTCAGGACGTTGAGCGAGGTTCACCAGGCCTCGACTATACTTCTTCGAACACGCAGCAGAATTATCTTGGTTATGCTTGTATGCTCGCTCACGCATTCGTTCAATCCACGGGAGTCCAACACAAGAGAGAGGGTCGTCACTCCGATATATGTATTAACCTCTATCCCAAGGGCAAGGGGCAATGTCGGGACACCCGTGTCGTCCGACACTGTCCCCAGATTTCCATTCCCGAAGGAAGCTTAAGACACTCGTCTTGCAAGCGCTCGCCCACACCACGACACACGCATGTGCCATGAGGTAGCTCACTTAGGTCATATGGCCCAAAGGTGGTGGAGAGCTGACACCATGCCTCCCTTTATAGTACATTATAGACCATTTTTTGTCTCCCACAAATGCATGTCTTTTTAGCAAGGAATCATACACTAGCGTGGATCGTCTGTCGAGTGTCCGATTGACATCAAACTTAGCGAGCTTACATCTTAGCTTCATACGGACTTAATTCTATAGCTGCTCGTCAAAACTCCATCAAGAGCCTTGACATCGTCGGGATGGCTCGTAGGCCCCATCATACCCCCACTTAGCCTTGACACTGACAACTTGACACCATCGTGACTTTGCTTACTCATGCATCCAACTGACACTATTGAACACTCATCTTGGTGTGATGGATGATGTATCGTCCTCCTCGGAATCATGGCTTATCAGGACGTGGGTCGTCAGAGCATATTCTATGACTCTGACACAGAGCTCAACTGGCACTAGTGATGCATTAACATCCACTCGATTAATGGTTCGAGTCCTCGTAGTGCTCTTTAGGTAGGGTTTGTTGTCCCCTCCCTAACTTGTACTAAAAAAAAAAAAAAAAGAAAGAAAGAAAGACTTAAAAAGAATTTATTTATACTTAGGTGTATGTTCTTTTTTAGTAACTCAATTGTATACTTATTTAAACTAGAACATATTTCTTTGGTTGGATAACTTCTGAATTATTTTTCCAAAAAACACGTGAATAACGAAAAACATGCGGAAAAGAATTCATGCTGACCTAACGTGCTTAATTTATAGTAGTTTTTGATTAGGTAACGTATTGAATTTTCCTAAGAAGATAGCGTATGGCCGAGTGGGCAGGGATGCAACTCAAAATGATCTTTATATGTGATTTTGGTTAAAATGATGAATTTAGTTTATGATTTGAAAAAAATTAAAATTTTATAGACATAGTTATGATTTGTAATCGGAATCAAGTAGTTACTCATTAGTTTTTTTTTCTTTTATTATTATTACTTTTTATATTCTGCTTAACTAGTCATTCATGAGTTGATTTTTTGAATTCGTTGATAATTTGAATGATAAAATTGGTCAAGACTCTTGAACGAAGAAGTTTTTGAATTTTTCCTTGAACTTTGTAAAAGTTTCAAAAAAAAAAAAAAACTCATGAATTTTAAAAAGTTATATAAATATTAATTAGATGAAAAACGTTAAATTTTGTTCGAAACTGATATTAGAACTTATAGTTACTTGATAACCTCTATGTTTCTTCCTATCAATTCTTAATATAACATTAAACTTGAAAATTTAATTGAACACTCGGCCATAAAAAAAAGTTTAAATTAATATTTAATTACTTCCAACAAAAAAATTTTATGATAAATTTTAAAAATAATAATAAACAACCATAAGAGAAATATATTTAAAAAATCACTTTCGACTAACCATTTAAATTAAAATAAATAGAAAAGCAATCATAGGTTATTCAAAAAGATAAATTTTATTATTTACAATTAAATAGATAAGAATGTTGAAACAAAACTTAACCTCTTTATTACTCTGCTAAAACGAGCATAGCTCAGCTGACACTAGTGATGTAGTAGCATTTATCCGATCAATAGTTGGAGTCTCGGTAATGCTCTTACTTAAACAAATTTTTACTGGCAAAACGCCAGTTAACTAAGTTTGAGAATTTTATGCTTCCAGACACGTATACTAACCTCTTTCGATCTAGCTGGTTGCTATGTTTCTTGTAAACACCGTGTCCCAGTTGGTATCTGGGAAGAAGCCAGTCGGATCAACAGCTTACATGGGACGATTACAACATATGATGGGATCCTCTTGCATAGTTCAGAAAGGTAATTTGTTAAAAGAAAAAAAAAAAAAAAAGTGAGAATATACTTGTATGTTGAATATTGTGAAGATCACAGAGTAAATTGATTAAAATGACAGCCTTGTTGAGGATCTCATGATATCCTACATCGGTAATGTGAGGTGGGATACTCCTCTCATTGCCAATTAATTTTGAGATGTGTATGACTATGATCAAGAACAGGGATAGTATAACAAAATGTTATTGTTTAAATAATTTTTAATAAATCTTGAATACAGCCTTGGGATTCTATGCTCCTGTTTGAATTCACGTTATTTAAAACAAAATTAGTGTTATTAAATTCAATTTTCTTCTTTAATAGAAATCTTGAATACAGCCTTGGGATTCTATGCCCCTTAAAGTCTTGAATGAATATTAATTTTTTAGGTTAAGATCATGACACTCTTAACCGACATCTTCGTGACTTTGATTTTTATTTCACCAAAAAAAGCTTCGAATCAATGAGATGATTGTCATCACTTACATACTCGTGATCTTCCTCTGATCATATAGCCAATATGAGACAGCTTTATTTGCATCCCAACAAATCATCCCCTCGAACAAAGTTCCATTGAGCATTTATGTGGGCTCGTGTTCAGTGTTTGGCATCTGAGGGTTCAACCTTCACCTTGAGCAAACATCAAGTCTCCTCTCATATAGTTAATTCGTCTTGCAGATACCCAAACCAATTTTCTTCACTAAAGAGTATGTCGTTGGTCCGATAAAACTCATTTTTGCCATGATTATATATATTATCTGACTAACTCATCTTCTTCAAAGAGTACACCATGAGTCAACTTGTCTAGCTCACAGATTAAACTTCTCTTCTCTTGAGAGTACACCGCCAACCTGGTAAAGCTACCAAAATTTTTTGTCTTTGGGCCGGGCTCCAAACGTCTTTATTCTACACCAAGACATTTTATCGACATGGTTATATTTCGGTTATGACTCTGATATCAATTGTTAAGTATGAAAACTCAACACGAATGATCTCCACATTGATATGATAATGTTCACTTTGGGCATACACTCTCGTAACTTTGTTTTTTGTTTCACTAAAAGGTCTCAAACCAATGAAGATTGTTGTGATCGCTTAAATACACATGATATTCTTCCTCTCATAACGAGATAACTTTGTTTGCATTACAACATTTTACTCGTGTTTAAATCGCAATTGTCAACAAGAAAGAGATAAATAAAATAAAATGCCAAATGTCAAAATTTTAGAAGCAACACATATTAAAAGATGTTGTCTAATAGATCATACAATTCCATTAAAAATCGTTGTGCTGAAGCAAAGAGATTAATCTGTAGTTTTTTTAGAAAGATCAAGCTTCAATAAAACCACATAAAAGCATATAATCATACTCCCAATGGACAACACACTGACCCGTCTCCACAAGTATGAGCACGATCACACCACAAAGAAAGAACCGATAACAAGACCTAATCTAGAGCCGACGAGCCAACCTTTTGTCAAGAGACTTAACCCAGATGTGACGAGACTTTAAGTGGACAACTCATTAAACCTATCAATGCCTAAAACATAGGATTTTTTGGAAAGTATGGAGGGGGGCTAATCTCACGTATCAAAGAAAGTGGATAAAGAGTAACCCTCAAAATAATAGAACCTTCATCAGAAATTTTGTCGACAAGCTCCACCCCGGCCTAGACATAACAACATGCTACAGCTCGAAGAACAACCAATAAAGCAAACAAAGCCACTAAATTGAAACAACATATTAATAACATCTATCGTAATAATCCAAAAACGAACGACAATAAAAATAAAAATATCCTAAACATCGCACAAAAAACCCCCGAAAGAAAGCATACTCAAATCAAATAGACCAAGCCAAGGTGCGCTGTAGGTTTAGATGACCCAAAGACGAGAGCCGAAAGCTGGTCCGGTCTCCCCTCTATACCCCACTAACCTGACCCCTCTGAATGCAGCTTCCCTAAAGCCTTGATGTCACCCACGGGCCCAAAAAAAATAAAAGTTGCACTCGCTTGAGAACCTCCCTCTTTCCCTTACTGTGAACTTCGTCTTGAACGAGAACGCTACGTACAACCCAAAGTAGCAAGCGATCTTTGATTCTGAGTCCATCCTCTATTCGAAGGATATCCCCAATCGCCCTTTCTCTTCCCATGATTGAAAAGAAACTCCTTCTTGGTTTTTTCTCATGATAGCATTCTGACCTTCATGAAAAGGTAGGATAATGTGTCACCAACCCAACACTAGGGAAGCTCCAGACGCGAGTTCCTTTTGTTCTCACAAGCTCCCATCACCTTGCTTGCCATTGAGCATCCAAGATTCCCTATAATTCGAGTTACAAAGAGACCACATTGAAGCCCAAGACTGCACATTGTAGTGCCCAAGATCGCTCACAATCAATTCTCCGAGGAGACTAAATCGAAGGCCAGAGAGAAGCTTAATTCTCTAAAATTTAGAGAGAGGCAAATATTCATTTATTTTAATTAATATGTGGTTAATTAAAGGTTAAAGTGTTGAATCTCGTGTGCATGGGGAACGAGGATGTGAATGATTATGGAAGGAATAAAAATTATACACAGAATAATTATGAGAAGAATGATTATTTGTGTTTGAGGTGAACTAGAATGATTAATTATGTTTCGAGCAAAGAAAATGATAATGAAGAAAATTAAATAATGGGTATTAGGGGTGATTACGGTTAGGTTTTTGTCGGTTTTGTGTCAAACCGATAACCGAACCAATAACCTCCATTTTTCATTAATTGGGTCCAAAATGATGTCCAATAAAAAGTCAAATCGTTGGTTTGGTTTTTATTTGGTTCGATTCGGTTTATGTTCAGTTTTTGGTTTTGATTTCAATCAAAAAAATTTGATTTATTTTTCAAATTTTTTTGTATCATTTACAATTTGATTTTTTATTCCAAAGATTTTCATTTTACTAATAAAAAAACAATACTTTCGTAAGTATCACAATATTTACAATACTTGTACTTCATACTTCATATTTAAATTGGTTATTCCATCAAATTTAAATACTAACGTATATATTTTTCTTGTTATTTATATATTTTGTTCGGTTTTTATTAGTCTTCCATCATGAACCGGAACCGAACCAAAATATTTCAGTTTTCTAAAATATCAAACCAATCGATCTAATATTATTCTAAAAAATCGAACCGATCAATTGGATCTGGTTCGGTTCGATTTTGTCGGTTTTCGACTTTTTCTTTCACTCTTAATGGATACGATGTGAGTGAAAATAGCTATAAAGAATAAAATATTATTATGAAAATAATAAAAAATAATTATTATGAGAATAAAAAAAGTAATTTTAGAGAAAAATGATTATGGGTTAACTATTATTAGTGTCCTAAACTTGAATAATCATTCTCATTCCTTCCATTCATTTCCGTGGCTCTAACACACGAACTTGTAGTCGAATTCAATTGTACATTATAGTCCTTTACAATATCAACGTATCTGAATGTTAAAAAAAAAAAAAAAAATCTGAGTTGGGTATTTGACGTCCAAAATTAGAGTATACATCCCCAGTTGGAGAAGCGTGATTTTGTATAAAAGATATGTTGACGGGGAATTGAGAATATTAACTTTGAAAGTTTAAAAGAATGATTTAAGTTCCTATTTAGTAGCTTCACATAGGCCAGTTCCTTGGTCGCAGAAACCGTCTCGGTCAAGCAGCTGCTGCGGCGGCGAGCTAAGAAGCGGAGACGACGGCGTTCCGTACGCATTTCTGCGGCTGTTTCCGCACCCTAAGCTTGCCCTTGTGCTAACTCCCGTCACCGGGTTCGTCCCACTCGCATACTTGCAAAGTGCCTGAAAATTTGTTACTAACATTATTATGATTTTCTAATAAGTTTATTTCATACACCTAACACATACGCATCTCAAATTTACTTAACTATGTTTGTTTTTGGTGAAAGACAGAGTAATTAATCCTACTCTTCAACCATTAATTCTTTTTAATAAATGAGAATAAAATATCAATTTTTAAAATTGAACTTGTGATTATGGTATTGAACTCGATTACTACCGAACAAAAAACCAACTTGCCACCAACCTTTCAATATATGTATTACATCTTAGTATATTTGATTTTATATGAATATATATAACTCTTTAGATAAAGTACATTTTTAGCCCCCTTAATTTTGGATGTAATTTCTTTTAAGTTCTTATATTTATGGGTCGGTTCGATTTTTATCGATTTTGTGCTTAATCGACAATTGAACCAATATCCTTTTTTAATAATTTGATCAAAACTGATGTCGAATAAACAACAAAATCATTGATTTGGTTTTTGATTGGTTCGTTTTGATTATGTTTTTTGTTTTGATTTCATTAAGAATTTGATTTATTTTTTAATTTTTGTTTCATTTTCAATTTAATTTTAAGGATTTTTTATTCTACTAACCAAAAAATACATTTTTTATAAATATCACAATATTTATAATTTTTTTACTATATATTTCACACACAAATTTATTTTTCAATCAAATATAAATATCAATACATATATATAATCAACATTATATATTATGCAAATCACTAATCTAAATATTACACAAAAAAAAAAAAAAAAAAACAGACTAACATTTTAATGACCAATTGGACAAAAAAGAGAGAAAAGTTGTAGGTGTTTTGAATATCTATTAGACATAATAATAAGAACGACACTTTTTAATTTATATACACAATTTATAGCTCAGTTAAGCTTTCCTATTTTCTTAGTTTAACTACGATAAAAAGTAAGGGTCTATGGTTAAACGACAACAATATTAAAAAGATCATCGAAGTGTATGAAAAAGCGTCAGGTCAGATAGTTAATCTTGCAAAGTCTTTAATGCTTATCAACAAGAATGTGCAGGTGGACTTAAGGATGGATCTTAGTACCATTCTTGGTGTGAAGGAGGATTCTAGCCCTAGGTTCTTACTTGGGAATGTCGGTCTCAAGAGGAGAGGAATTAGAGAGATTTGTTTGGGTCTCTGGTTTGGAAGGTGAGGGGGTGCCTCCAGAAGTGTGGTAGAAAAACTTCTGTCTAGAGCTGGGAAAGAAGTTTAAGTTAAAGCGGTGGCCCAAGCTATTCCAACTTATGTGATGAGTTGCTTTAGGCTCCCTAAACATATTTGTGAGGAGCTGACTAGGATTAGTACGAATTTTTGATGGGGCACGATAAGGACAAGAACATGCATTGGGCGAGGTGGGATAAGTTAAGCAAAAGTAAGAAGAAGGGAGAGCTTGGTTTTTGGAGTTTATCCTTGTTTAATCAAGCGTTGCTTGCAAAGCAGAGTTGGAGATTGTTGAGGTCCTCGAACAGTTTAATCTTTAGAGTTTCAAGGGGAAAATATTTCAAAGATGGAGATTTTCTTCAAGCAGGGCTCAGCTTCTCGCCTTCATTGGCTTGGCACAATATCTTATGGGGAAGTGATCTATTTGTTAAAGGGCATAGATGAAAAGTGATTAATGGGCGAAAAATTGTTATTGGTAGAGATCCTTAGCTCAGCCAAGGGGACCCTTTTATGTTTAGTGCTTTGGAGCATTGAAAAGAGTTCAAGGTCTCGCTTCTTATTGGTAGGAGTTTGAGTTGGGATAAAGCCAAGATTGACAATATCTTCTCTATTGAAGAAGGTGCCTAAATTCTAAAAATCTCATTGGGGAATCAAGCTTATGATGATGAGATTATCTAGAATCATAGTAAAAATGAGATTTTTAGTGTTAAGTCAGCCTATCATCTGGCTATGAATATTGCTATAGCTAAAGAGGCCTCCTCTTCGAATTATTTGGTGAAGTCCAAATTATGGAATTCGTTCTAGAGGGCGGATGAGGCCTCAAAAGTAAAAATTGGAGCTTGGAATATGATTAATAATCTGATCCCGACTAGATCCAATATTCAGGCGAAGGGGGTGGACGGTTCTATCTATTGTGTGTTCTGTGGAAAGAAGAATGAAACTAATATCCATATCACGAAAGATTGCAAATATGCGGTCCTTCCTCGGTCTTAAGCATTTGACTATTTTACTGATTTCTCCTTGTTTTTCAGGTCCACTTCGCCAGGAAAAATGTTATGCCATGGAATTTTGGAGAAAATTCCAAAGGGTGATCGAAGTTGAATCTTCAGGCGATCACCCGCAGTGATTCGTGGGATCTGCCCCGTTCGAGTTAATGGAAGTTAAATGTGAATGGGGCTTGGTATGGTTTGCATGGCCGGTTAGGGGAACATGATAGGTATTGCAGGATTTCTCCAGGGTTCCTTCGCTCTCTGGTGCTATTGGTGGATTCCCAGCTGTTTCAACTGAAATTATGGAAGTCATGGCTATTCGTGAGGGGCTCAAACATCTTTTTTAGGAGGTTTCGTTCCCCCTTCCCCAGATCTTGGTGGAATATGATACAAAAGTGGTTATTGATCTTCTGAATGGTAATTCCCAAGATATTCATGAAATCAGCAATCTGTCGTTTGATATTTGGAATGTGAGTACCAAGTGTTGTTCTATCTTCTTTGGTTTTTGTGGCAGAAGTTGTAATCGTGCTGCTGATATTTAGGCTAAGAGTATTTTGATATAGGGGTCGTTTTTATTTCTTTTGATTGTTGTAGTCTCCTCCATGGTGGGGAGCTTGCCTATTTTTTGAAGTGAGAATTTCTCCCTATAATTTAATCTCTGTAATTATGGCTGAGCGTTTGAGCTCAAATTTTTGTTATGAGCTGTGTTAATATATGGTCTGATTTCTCTAAAAAAAGAACTACAATGAAAAGTAGGAAATTCAAATTCATCACCTTCTCGATTATGTGTATATACCAATAGTGTTACGTTACTACTTTTGTTGGTAATATAATTAAAGGAGTAAAAAGTTATCATTTTATGTCAAATGAGCAGTAGCTTAGTAACATTAGTATATATCCAAAGATCATGAGATCACGGATTCGAATCCTCATCCCTAATTGTTGTAATTCCAAAAAAAAAAAAAATCTATTTAATTTTATTATTTTATATCAAGAATGTTTTTTTTTAATACAAATTGGGAGAGGGAATTACAAATACCGATTTTAAACATCGAACTTTTGATCGTAGTGTTGAACTAAATTACATCGAAATAATAAAACTAACGTGTCACTGTCTCTTACCGTTTATATCGAGAATGTTAACCAATGAGATAAATTGATAAATGAATAGCCAACAAAAATGGTAATTCATTAATATTAATAATAATGCAATTTTTATTTTATGATTAATAGATTATGAATTTGAATTTGATTGGAAAAAATCTAACCAACCTGCTTTTGGAGAAGGTCAATGACAGCGTCGCTGAAGTCTGCACCTACGATTATGGCACCGCCCAAGTCGCTGCGAGTCAGCACCGAACGGACCAACACCGCATTAGTCAAATTGGCTTCATTTAGTACCTAATTAATCCAAAACAATAAGAAATTATATAGTTAACCTTTTTAACGAGTGACAAAAAATTTTATTTTTGGATAATTACTTTAATGTAATGTAATAAACTATAAACTATTTCAAATTTTCGAATAAAAATAGAGTTCTAATGTATTTTTTGTCAATTTATTTAGGTTTGCTTTGACAAAATACCTAATTTTTAGTAACAAAAAAGAGTTTAGTTGATGTAATATATAATTGGATAATTAAAAAGTTATAAATTAATAATATGTTTAACTAAGAAAATTTGAAAATCACTAATAAAAATATTAATAGCTAATCTTGTTTAGAACTATATGGTAGGTATCTTCTTTACAAACATTTTGTTTTTATTTATTTATTTTTTTTATAAGTACATGTCTCTTTTTTTTTTTTATATCAATTTTAAACGATATATTTATTTTTAAAATAAGAAATTAGATGTTCAAAACTTCAAAAATGATATTATATTAAGGTAAATCAGAAATTTGGTTTTCATAATTAGAAAAAGGTTAGAGTTTAATTTCCAATGATTTCAATTACTAGAATTCAGTCCAAAGTTTCTAAAAAACAAAATGTAAAATTTTAAAAAGTATAATCCATGTGTAATTATTAATGAATTATGGCTTATTTTCTAATATTAGTCACTTAGCTCACACAATTAATAACTAATTAGATTAAATTTTTTTTCTTAAAAATTTTATGGATGGCTGTATGAACTCATTATCATATTATATTTAAATAAATGACTACATATCTAACTTCATAAATATATAATGTTATTTGTCAAAAGAATAATTATCGAAAAGCTTACCATGCGATCCATCAATGTATCACTTAAATCTGCGCCTGAAATAATATGAAAAAATATACATGATATCAATATAATCGGCATATCTTGTTTTATTAAGAAGTAGACACGACCGCCTTAAAATCCCCTCCAAAGCATGTCTTAAAGTTCCTAATTTTGGGTGAAGATTGGGTTAGTATTTTGCATTTAATTTGATTTCAGTTAGGAGAGGACAATCATTCTTGGAAGTTTAGACTTTATTTTTGATATTTTCTGTATGGGTGGTCACGTTTTAGGTTGCGGAGATAAACTAGTTCGTGGTCTCAATATATGAGATTTTAGGTTGTTTTGATTATGGTTTTCGGTTTAATGGAAGTGTTCTTTCAAAAAATAAAAATAAAGAGAGAGATACGATATCTTTTCAAAAAGCTACAAAAGTTGAAATGATACCAACATAATAACATATCTTTTTGGTTAAATTATATATCAAACATACTCTTAAATTTTGAGAGTTTGTCAATATTGTCCCTAAAATTTAAAAAGTTTTGAAAATATCCTAAACTTTATCAAATGTTTCAAAAATACCTTATTGTTAAATTTGGATGGAAACCTTTAGACATGTCCTTGAATTTTAAAAAGTTTTCAAAAATGTGATTGGCTTTAAAAACTATTAAAATATCTCTACATTAAATGTTATCATTTTTTTTTAATAAATATGTCATTGACTGTTGTAAGATATTTAAAAAAACTTCTTACTTCAAAATGATTATTTTTCTTTCTCACTTTCAATATTTTTTCCTATGACAATAAATGTATGTGTGTGTATATGTTGTTTTTTGAGATTAACAATAAATATATATAATTTAAAAGATCATAGTCATAATTTGATAACTAAGCTTTAGAAATTAAAAATTCACAACTTCAACTCTTGATTAATAAAATACGAAACAAGATTAAATTATTGTTGTGATGATTTTTTTTTTTTTTTTTTTTTAATTCAACATTGTTAGAATGAGTTTGAAAACCTAAATTTGAATGATAACTTATTTATTGCTTTGTTTGGGTCGATTTCTAATTTGAAATATTTAAATAATTTAACTTCTTAAATATTTGAATTTAATGTAAGAATAATAAATTTCTAATTACTTCGAATAATAATTAATGAATTTATAATCGCTTTTTTTTTTTTTTGTTAAATATTGCATCAAGATTGTCTCAAAGGAGCGACCCAACGATTGAGGCATGATGCGTTTTTGGCATGATTTCTAAGAGTCCTTGGATCTGAGACTATTGAGAATGCTTAAAATAAAAAACTCTTGAAGTATCTGGATTTTGGCCTCTGTATGTGGTATTAAACTCAGGATGTAGTAGAGCTCATATGTCAGCCTAAGTAGTCAAATAGAGATTGTAACTCAAATGCATAAGAATAGACAGGATGATGGATTCAACACGAAATTGTGGATTGGTCCAAAAACTCTTCTTAACTCAACCCTATGCATAACCCTACTTTCTATGTATCGAAAAGCAAAATTATAAATACATAAAATAAATGATAAAACAACAAACATGGACATGTTTGGTTACGACAAGAAGGGAAATGAAGAGAAGTAAGTATAAGGTGTATAAGGTGTAGAAGGTGCGGAGCTGCTCGATCAAAAGGAGAAGGACCTCAAATTATTGATTGATGTGATGAAAATTCGTGGAACAAACAATAAGAAGGGATCTCTTCCCTTCTCCTACCAACTCTTCCCACCACACTAAACATGAGAGAAATATTCTAAGAAATCAATTTCAACATCAGATTTACTATTCAATTAATTAAACAACTAATATTACTCCCAAAAGTAATTCATACCTTAGAAGTACAAAATAAACAAAAAAATACAATTAAATATATTTGGTATTTAAAATAAAACTTTAACATTTTTATAAAAAGATTAACCATACAAATATTTCAGTATTTTTGAAACTTTTTAAAATTCAAAAATATTTTTTAATATTTTTAAAAACTTACACTGATATTTAACTACCATATTTCTAAAACTTCAAATTTTTTAAGTTTAGAAGCAATGTAATGTTAACAAAAATAGCAACGCCAAAAAGAAGAGTAACTTGTTGTAATAAAAAAAAAAAAAAAAATCTAAAATCGCAAGAATATGTTTAATAATTTAGCTCATTTAATATTTTTAGTTCAAAGAAAAAAAATAATTTAGCTCATATTTTTTTAATTCTCAAATTTATTGGAATTTAAATCTAAGACGGTTTTTTTCTTTTGTTTTTGCCAAACCAAAAAGTAAAATTGACCTCGCTCCGTCGTATCGTCTAGTTGTCGGGGTAAATTTTCAGCGGGAAACGCCGCTCAGAAACCCTAGAGTCTGAGAGACGTTACTGTAGGTTTGATCTCAATCTATCTCTGTAAATTCCATTTGAGCTTCTTTCTTCTTTCCAAATAAATGTTCTGTGAACTGTAGATCTTAATCTTAATCTTTTATGTCATTTGATCGGTTCCGATTTCTGTTTCTGTTTATTTTTCAATCGTAATCGATTCTATCCGAATAGAAAAAGTTCTTTACCGTTGTTTTTTTCAAGTTTAGTGGATAGTCTTGACGCAGTAGAGATTAGTAAGTTCGATGTATGTTGGCCACCTGTGTCAAGATTAATTTAGGTTTACTTGACATCAAATGTTGTAGTGTCAGAATGTGTGTGTAAACTGACCCAAATATTCACCTATAAGAGAATGAAAAGGATAAAAAGAAGACCAATACAACAATTTTGTTTGGTGTGTGTGTCAGTTATTTAGGAAATAATTTTTAGAAGTTTTCTTGACATTTTGATGTTGTTGGCGGTATGTTCTTGAAAATAGTTAGTGATGCGCCTAAGTTGGCCGAGTCACTCACAGGAAAAAAAAAAAAGACAACAACAACAATTTTGCAATGTGTGTACGAAAATGTGACTAACTTGTAATTCTAGACTTTGTTCTTTAGAATTTGTTCCGGTTAAGAGTTTCTTTTTTTACTTTGTTATATGGTTAGGCTTTGAATTAGCAACACAATGGAGTTTTCAACTCCGGAGGTCTCAGTTGAGGTTCAGCAACAGAAGATTTTTTCCCTTCTTGATTTCGTGATGAAGTGTAATAGGAATCATAAATATAGTTCTATGATGTTGGAACCAGACAACTCTTTTGCTTCATCAGTGATGAAGGATGCTGTACTTGATTCTGCTATAGTAGTTGAGGGCCTTGAGGCTTTTACTTTTTTAAGGACTTCTGAAGATGAGAATGAGATCGTCAATGTTCCAAAGGAACATGTTGAGGATAACTTGCCTAAGTTTCATCCGCCTCGGAAGGGTCTTTCAGCGGTTAGATGCTTTCCTCCCGGGTGTGGAAGAGGTGCTCCCCCAGTTAGAATTCAACGTGGCTCAAATTGCTTGCAGAATGATGGTTCAAGAACTAAAAAAGGGCGTTATTATGAAGCAGCATCGACTGACGTTGCAAAGAAACCGAGTGCTGCAAGTCCAATCTATCACAGAACAGGGTCTGAAGGTTATAAAGTTTTGGAGGATAAAATAGGGAAGTCGTCTGGGAATGAGGATGGAAGTAAGGAGGGAAAGTCTTCGAGAGAATTCGATGGAGTGGAATCCAAGCTAGAAGAACTTACAACTGGCCCTGAATCTATTTCAAAAGTAGTCGTGGTGCAGGCGTTGAATGCTGCGCCGAATTGCCCATGGAGGCAACGCAAGAAGATGCTTAAATCAAAACCAACCAACAGAAATTGCGAATATTAAGATCTTTAAGGCCAATGATTTGCTCAAGTTTTTTCTGTGAATGTACATCCACTGAATGAGTTGAGCAAATGGTTTCATCTTCATTCATAATCCTATGACAATTAGTAACAAGCTTACCTGAGAAGTTTGTCTTGTATGCAACGGCCTTTTCGAGATATGCACCGTTGAATGTACAGCCACTGAAATCTGATTCCCTCATATCAGCAGAGGTGAAATTGGCTCTCCTGCATCAGTTATTTGATTCATGAAGCCTCGCAACTCACTTACTTTGAATTAAGTTGCCATTTCAAAGCAATCTAATCTCTTTGTTCTCTATAGGTATACTGCTCTCCTTTCTAATTAGCCGGAGATACCTTTTGTAACTACCCTTTTGAGTAGCTTTCATTAATTTCATATATCAATGAAATTGCTCTTTCTTTCCTCCCATTTTGACTCGTTAGTTAGAACAGGCATTGCAAGGATTGCAAGAATCATAGCATACTGACAGAAAGAAACGATGAAACAATTGGAAAACTACCTGAAATTTTCGTTCACGTGCACAGCTTTCCTGTTCATAGAAGAAATTTATAGATTATTAGTATAAGCAAGCTTTCTCCATCCACTTTTGCTATAAACTGAATAGCGTCGAACCTGAGATCTGCGGAGCCAAATTGAGCTGCAGATCCGATCCCAAATTCACCACGCGTATCAGCCTCGTACTTGTTGAGTTCAGCAATGGATGGCATGGCTGGGCTAAAACTAACGACTGCAGCAGCAGCCAAAGCAGCTGAAACCAGCTTCTGCCATCTCTTGGGTTCTGAAATCTTACCAATGTGTTTATTCTCAGAACAATCTTCCATTTCAAGGAAAATTCAAGTTAGCCATGGTAGGCAGCAGGCAGAATCAGAATAGAGAAAATAAGGAAGAAAGGAGGAGCAGGCTCACCTTGAATTTGATGATCCCTTTGTGGGTTTATTTTGCAGACTATGGAAATTGGTTTTCTGGGTTGTAGAGAACTTGAAAACTTAGATTTAGAGGAAGAAGATGATGGCAGATATTTTAGTGATAGTGAGGAGATTGGAGAAAGTGCCATGAGTGGAATTTTAGGGGTTTTTCTGGGCTAAGCAAAGAAGAAGAGAAAGAAGGGAAGGATTTTCAGTGTTTAAAGTGATTTATGAGTTTGTTTCTGTAGTGGTTTGGATTTGGAGCCAATAGGATAGCAACTTGTGAGATTTATCCACCAGTCATGTTGGATAAAATGGAAATGGAAGCTTGTGATTTCATTTTTTATTATATATATTTTTAAAAATAATAAAATGGGCTTGAAATCCTTTTGACTTCATTGCCATCATTTGTATTGTTATGATGTGATGTTCTCTTTTGTATCAATCAGAATACTAGGGGCCCTAACTTTCCTATGAAGGCTTAAGGCCCACTTGGAATGGGCCGTTGGGGAAATCAGCCTTATTTGTAAATCCAGTAGAGCAGATCAACTTCCTTCCAAAGCTGGTTTGAGGTTCATCACTTTCTTTCGAGAGTAGTAGTAGAAACGGTCTAAATTATTGAAATAGAGATGAATAATTTTAAGGATAAACTAGAAAAATGATTATAATTTTGAAACTAATCAGGAGTTGGCTAAATTATTTAGCATTTAAATTTATGTTTTTTCTTTCGACATTTTTTAATGAAAATTTATGGACATAAATATCTTGAATTTTCAATTACGTTTTTTTTTTAAAAAAAATGTAACAACCTTGACTTTATACTATAGTAATACAAAGATATTTGTTGACCATTTCAAAAAAATAAAAAAAATCTTTGTTGACCATAATTAAATTGTTAAGTTAATAGTTGTAAAATAAGTTTACAAATTTTGAAGGAAATTTTTAAATTTTAAATATCACTTGTCACCGTACGGTTTAATAAGTTAATTTGACGATGGAGATTGTCTTTTTTTATATAAAAAAATTGAAGATAATTAATATAATATTTATAATTGATTTTTTTTCTTATTTTATAAAATATCATTTAAAATTTTTATTTCCAAAGTTTATTTATTATTTATTATATATATTTAATTAAAAAATAAAAAAGAAAATAAAAAAGTATATTTTGTTACTTTAATATTTAAATAAAATTGTTAATGTATACTTTTTTTTTTTCTTTATTCAGAAAATATCATATTTAAAATTTATTTTTATTTTATTTATTAATTTTGAAATTTAAAATTTGTTACATTCAATTTAAATTTTTTTGAAGTAGGACAATTACAATGTTTAAGTTGATAATTGTATAATCAAAATGATCAAATGCATATTTATAATAATACATATATATAAATAATTACAAATATATATTGAAAAAATATATGGTAAATATTGAAAGAAAAGTAAATACATAAAAATAACACATATAGATAACTATAATTAAATAAGTTAAATAGGCGAGTTGGTCAATTGCATTTAAGGTCTATGGTTCGAGTCATCACTTAACCATGTCCAATCGTACTCGAGATCTCACGACTGTCAGCTACTTACCGTGCACCACCCACATGCACATCTATGCTCCAATCTAGAGTGCAACTCTCTATTCACTAAACTCTCTTAGTACTCACTAAACTCTCTTACTACTTGAACGACCAATCTAATAGTGGTTGTCGTATGAGTCGCACTAAGTTACCTCTTAGCTGTTTAACAATCAATCACTACCTTGAGAACCAAGCACGACTCCTCATTTTTCAAACTACCATCGAGAAATATGAAGCTCGAACACGACATAATTGCTCAGGAGTCTTACACCCTAACTCCACTAAATAGAGGTCATCGATCATCCATCAACTCATACAACTTATCACATTTTATCATTCAATGAGAAAACTTACATATTTGTACATATTCACACCTTGACTCATAGTATGCCATTTCAAACATGTTTTAACTAACACATTGAACAATCGTGTATCACTCAGGTGCACTATATTATCTTTAACTCATAAGTACAGACGACTACACTATTAACAGGTGAAGCATAGCTAATAGATCACCATGCACTATCTAATAAGTGAAACATAGCTTGCAATTCACCATGTTCCCTCTAAAGAGTGAAACACATTTGCAACTCACCTTGCACTCTCAAAGGAATGAAACTTTTTTAGCAACTCTCCTACACACTCAAAGGAGTAAAGCATTGCTAGCAACTCATCCTGCACTTTGAAAGAAGTGAAACATCATTAACAACTCACCATACACTCTCAAAGGAGTGAAATGCCCTTAACAACTCACCATGCACTTTCAAATTAATTGGAGTACTGTGGAACACCCCTAGCAACTCCCCATGCACTCTCAAATTTGAAACATCATGCATTAGCAACTCACCCGACACTCTCTAATGAGCGAAACGCTCTTAGCAACTCACCTTGCACTCTTAAAGGAGTGAAATACCATCATCAACTTACTCCACACTCCCAAATGAGTGAAACATCTCTAGCAACTGACACTACGCTTAATTTCAATGAAATGAAACAACGGTAGCAACTCATTATCCACCCTCAATTGAGCAAAACATTTTTATTAACTCACACTGCACTCTCAAAGAATTGAAACATCACAGCTAGCACCTCACACTATGGTCTCAATGGTATAAAATACCACTAGCAACACATTGTATCGTTACAAGAGTGGAACATCACTAACAATCCATAGGTCTCTCAAAGAGACCCAGCTTGTTATATTTCAATGTGGTTAATGTAAAAGATCCAAAACTTAGCTCAATATAAATTCGAGCCCAATACAATTCATCGACCTCATGATTCATTCCATCACATTTGGAGACTACAAAAAAAAATGAAGGTTTATTAGAGTAGCCGCAAATACAAGAAAATGAAGTTTTCTTTGTTGATTAATAGCAAGGAAATCATTAGAAAATTATAGAAAATCAAGATCCATCCTTGGTGTAGTGATTGCGGTTTTCCATCTATGAAATCTTTTCTCTTATATACCAAGATTTCTAGCAATTGTTCCATATATATATCATGCCTCCTATATTTTTTCATTGTTTACCTCTACGTGATGAATTTAAAGAGCATTGAAATAATGAAATATCAAGAAAGAAATTACAACAAAAGAATTGGGTCTTCGGTTTTTCCTTCCAAATTTAGTGTATTGAATCAATTGTTAAGACTTTGGCACTTTCAATTTAGAGTACTAGACATTGATATTGATTCTTGTGGTGTGGGTAGTTACATTCCGACATGTGAAATTGAACCCGTGTGTGACCGGTTAGGTTTGTAATGGATGCTTTGTTTTATGAATCAGTGTGTGTGTGGGTTTTTTTAAAAAAAAAAAACATTAAAATAAATAATACTTTGGACTGACTTATAAAAATAAATAAATGAGAGAATGAAAAAGAAGAAAATAGAAATGGGGGGAGGGGTTATGAAAAGTAATGTCAAAGAAAGACAAAGGCATTAATGAGAGAGAGAGGAAAAGGTTAAAATAGAGAAAGGGCATGTCAGCAAAGAACAGCTAAGTTGTGTGGTTTTGTCTTCTCCCAAAGTGCTACAATTGCTTCACCATGTGATTCAACCCCCCACCAACTTCTCCATAACTATCAACTCCAAGTTTCTCAACCTCATCATTGCTTAATCATTAATCCTTCTAACTATACTTCTACATTCAACTCATTTGTTAAGACTTCTAAAACTAAGTTTGAAGAAGATAAAAACCTATGTTTTGGGTATAATAGGTTGTGATACAAAATGTTTGATTGAAATGAGTTGACAAAAAACTTTGTTGAGAAGTTACATTTAATTGTGGTAAAAAAAAAAAGAAAAAAATCTCTCGATGATAGGACTTCAGGTTGATGAGGGGAGACGAGAGGAAATAGAGGAGGAAGAAGAAATTGAATAGTTTTGTTTTAGAGCGAAGAAGTTGATTTTTTTTTTTTTTTGAATTTGTGTTTTAGAGAAAAGATATTTATTTTAAGTCAAGTTTGATTATAAAAATTATAATTTGATTTGATGGGATGTTAGAGAGAAGTTGAAGAGAGGTTGAGGAGGAGTTAGAAAAAGGTGCAATGTACTAAAAACAAACATAGACTTCCTCTCCTACAAATCTAATCATTTAGTTATAGGGGTATTTGTTTGAGATTTTATATAAGAGTGCTTAAGTAAAGTTATTAAGAGTGTTTAGAGATTTTTATTTTTGTAATAACTTGTTTTGTTTGATAGTTTTATTGGAATGTTTAGAATCAA
>JBBMEG010000004.1:6082470-6110518 GCA_037832605.1 Cyclanthera cordifolia
TCTCCATCAATCTTGAATATACATGTATGATCTAGAATCTTCTTTGAACATCTAGAATAAATGAGAATTATCTAGACGTCTCCAATATTATTTAACAGTAAAATGCATGTATGAAAATGACGAGGAGTGAACAACTTGAATAAAATGAAAGAAACTATCGTAAGATGTAATAATGACAAAATAACATATGAGTATGATGAAAAAATTGAGCTGATATGCGATCATGTGCAACACGCATTGGACAAGCATAATCGTCACGCTCTTATTCATATTTTAGAAGAAAGTGTTTAATATCTAATTATAATTCGAGATATTATATTATTTTTTAGCCAGATATTTAACTTGGAGTCATAATTCTTAGCTACGTGATCAAGGAAACTCGTGATGGTGTACGTGTTATAACAAAAAAAATTTACATAGTCCAGCCTAAAGAAAAGTGCATGCGGCCATATTTGCCTGCAAGGCTCTACAAAGTTTTAGGCGCAGTACCTCGGCAACAAATTGTTAAAACCCATCCATCAGTTTTTCACATTTTCTTCAATCAAGTATGCGAACGGGGACCATTCTCTTTGGGTACAGGCTCATTCAAGCATTTCGTCGAACAGTTTCAAGCACTTCTTCCTTTCGATTCAACCTTCTTTGCACCCAAACCAACGATAACAGATCGGCGAAAATTCTAGAGTCAGAATTATCTTTGAGGATTGAGAGAACAGCGGAGAAAGAATCGGTTGGGTATGTCTTCGGGAGCTGGGTGGGCGATGGCTTTCCCATTCATCGAGCCCACATATTTCACGCCATCAATCGCCTCAGGAAGCTTGAGAGGAACAAACGCGCACTCGAGGTAGCTACCTTCATCTCTCTCCATTGAAGCTCCATTTTCCTTTCCTTGTTTCTGAGATGTGAATTTTAATCTCTATCAGTATTCACTATCGCTATAGACTTGGCTGTACCGAGTTGTTTTATTATTATTTTTTTTGGTTGTCTTTTAGATGTAATCAAGAGTAAAACACTGGAAATGGAAATTCCAAGTATTTTCATATATTCATTTGGAAGCTTAATGTTGCAGAAGCAGTGTACTTGGATGTAATGTCTTCTCCATAGGTCGTGAAAGTTGAACATGAATATAGACTATAAGAAAGCGAAGCCAGAGACTGTAGTTTCTTACCTTCTATTGGTTTCATTACCACATAAGGGCGTTTGGGACAAGGGAAAGGGAAGGAAATGGGTACAAAAGGAAATGGGGATATGATTATATGAATCTAAAGTGAAGAGAATGATTACAGGAAAAACATTACCTGTATTTGAGATGTAGTGAGTGATTATGGGAGAGTAACATATTGGTTGTTGGGGAATGAACAGAGATAATGGATAGTGATTACGGGAGAATGAATACTGTTTATGGGAGATAAATAGTGATTGTGAGAGAAATGTTTGTCGATTGTCCTAACATGGGTAATATAATTATTTCTAATCCTCGATTTGATTCCGTTGGCCCAAACACCCACCTAATGCATTTAAGAGGAAATTTATTTTTTGATTAGTCTGTTTGTACAGACGAGTCTTTATGATATAGCCACACTAGGCCTGCTTCATCTACACAGTGATAGAGAATTGTCCTCACTTGAGAACTGTGTGCAACTTCTAGAACTTGATAAAGGTAGATAATTGACTCCTTTTGTTAATTTGGAATAGTAGCGAGAAAAAAAGAACAAGAAAGAGCTATATAATTGAGGCTGTGTTCTGTTCTTGACAGGTCATGGAATGGGTGATCCGGGAGAAACCATACCGGATAAATGAATTGGACTACTCCTATCTGCTGGAGTTTACAATCAAACACCATGACATATCACAAGGTGAGAAGCTCTTCTCTAACATCCCTATGGACTTTCAAGGAGAGTTGCTCTATAACAATCTCGTGATTGCATGTTTAGAAAAGGGAGCAATTAGATTTTCACTAGCTTACATGAAAAAAATGAAGAAAATTGGCCACCGTATATCACACCTAGTTTTCAACCGTCTCATTATTCTCCACTCGTCTCCTCGTCGTAGGAAAACAATCCCAAATATTCTTACTCGGATGAAGGCTGATAAAGTGCCCTTGCATGTGTCTACATATAACATTCTTATGAAAATAGAAGCCAATGAACACAATATTGAAGGATTGATGAAGCTATTTGGTGATATGAAACGAGCTAAAGTTGAACCAGATGAAGTATCTTACTGCATAGTAGCTATTGGACATGCTGTGGCAAAGTTGTATAGTGTAGTTGGAGCCTATGCTGAGGCTATAGAAAATTCTACTACTGGAAGTAATTGGTCCACGCACGATGTCCTAATCATCCTGTACGGCTATTTGAAGAAGGAGAAAGAGCTAGAGAGGACTTGGCGTACCATACAAGGATTAACCCCCATCCGGTCTAAAAGTTTTGTACTAGCAATTGAAGCCTTTGGTAGAATTGGTTCAATAAGCCGTGTGGAAGAGCTCTGGTTCGAGATGAAAACCATAAGAGGACTTAAATCCTCAGATGAGTTCAATTCCATTTTATCTGTGTATTGCAAACATGGGTTGATTAAGAAGGCAAAAGAAATCTTTAAGGAAATTGAAGCAAATGGGTGCAAACCAAATGCCATAACCTTTCGAAATCTGGCTTTAGGTTGCTTGAAAGCTGATTTGGTGGAGGAAGCCATGAAAACACTAGAGATGGGATCAAATATAACTAGCAGCAGCAAGAGAGTTAGAAAGTCTACTCCATGGTTGGAGACCACTTTTTCAACGATTGAGATTTTGGCAGAAATGGGCGATATTGTAAATACTGAAAAGTTGTTCGAAGAACTCGAGGAAGCAAAGTATTCGAGATACACATTTGTTTACAACACTTTAATTAAGGCTTACGTGAAGGCCCAGATTCATAATCCAAATCTATTGAGGAGGATGATAATAGGAGGAGCTAGGCCTGATTCTGAAACTTACAGTTTGATCAAACTTTCTGAGCAGTTTCAAAGCTAAAAGAGTTTATACAGTCAATACAGTTTCAATAATCTGGTCTTTGATCAAAGTTTGCATCATGGTGGCTACCTATTTAAATGTTATATTCTACGAGTTCTTAAAGTCAAAACGGTTGGACGGTGTAGGCCCAAGCACTCATCTACGGCGCATCTGCATTTTTCATTTAGGCCACTTGGTTGACATGGAGCCTTGACTTATGGGCAGCAACCAGGTTCATAATTCAGACTCTCAAGTCCAAGAGAGAAGTCAAAACTTAAAAGTTGCCATTGACTTTGCTTGGATGAGGGAAAATCTTCTGGGATGTTATAATCATGTCGAGGATTTGGAGTGTTTGGTTTCTGGATTCCGAAATTCTTGAGGAGGTGTGCTTGTTTGCTAAATTGTGGAGTGATTATTTTGAGTGATTATAAATGAAGAGTTATTTTGAGTGATTAGAAATTTTAGTTTTAGTAATAGCTCGTTTGAATGGTGGTTTTGGTAGAGGTGCTACAGTTAATTGCTCGTTTGGTTGATAGTTTTTGTAGAGGGGTTGCATCTTGTTTGGATGGAGTTAGTAACGAGTGATTATTTTGAAGGGGTTAGAAATGAGTGAGTAAAAATGAACGAATAAAAACGAGTAGTAAAAAATGATTGATTAGAAATGAATGATTAGATATGAGTGGTTAGAAATGAACGATTAAAAATGAGTGATTATAATATTTGGTTTTACTGTTTTTGTTTGAAGAGTGGTTTGTAAAAGCTAATTTGTAATAGCTCGATAAAATGTGAAACAAACATCTCCTAAAGAAAAAAAATGCACCCCATTTCACTCTTCACAAAGCACAACCTCTTATCCTTCTCTTATTCTGCTTTAATTTTCAAATCATCACATCCTCAAAATAAAAGATCTTTTCAAAATTGAGTCATCAAATTTAAGCTTCAGAAAACCTGCAATCCCAAGTGGACAGTATGAAGGAGCAAAACTTCTTTATACATGAATGCGTAGGAGAACTCTCGTGGCATATTAGTTGTCACGTAAATTTATTTTAGAGATAAAAATGTTGAAAAAGACATTATTTATGTAGTAGATAATGTGCCACATACACAAAAAGTGTTGCTCTCCTTCACATTCAAGAAGTTTTGCTCTTTTCGAAATTTGGAAAGTTATTTGGTTTTGCAGAAAGATTTTTGTTTAGTTTTTTTTTTCCTTTCTTTCTGGCCTTTACTTTTGAAGGAAATGTGTGATTTATGAGCGTAGGACATTACAGGAGAGTGATTGATGAATAATTATATCCCAACTGAGGTCTCTTCTCGTGAAGGTAATAGCAAAAGATGGTGATGGAGGAAGATGAAGAAAAAGGAGAGCAATTTGCTGACATGTTGGTCCTCCCTCGTGAATTTTCTTTTCTCAACTTGGTTGAACAAATATTTTACTTTTATAAGAATGGTACACTGAACGTTCTTTGGATTAGCTTATTAAACCAAAATTGCAGATTACAAGTTGTTCAATTCATTATTGTTGAATCTGGATATGACAAATGAGAAGTGTCTAGTCGCTTGTGAAGCTGTCCTGTATTGCCCTATATTTTAAGTGTTTTTTTAAGGTGTTTCGACGCTTAATTATAGAGCGGTTATTTTGAGTGATTATAAATGATGAATTATTTTAAATGATTAAAAAATAGAGTTTTAGTATTAGCATGTAGTTATTTGTTGGAGAGTTGCATTTAATAGCTCATTTGGATGATAGTTTTGGTAGAGTGATTACAAACAATAACTCGTTGTGATGTGATTAGGAATGAGTGATTATTTTCAGGGGTTAGATACGAATGATTAGAAATGACTGATTATAAATGAATGATTAAAAATGATTTATTAGAAAAGAATAATTAAAAATCAATGATTATTTTCGTCAATTTCGCAAAACCAATACCCATTAAGAGAAAGAATTGAAAATTTTTATTATAAACCCAAGAGAGCAATTTTTTTTGTATTAGAAAAATAATTTAGGGATGTAAATTTGATTATGAGTAGTGTAGAAGCAATTTAAAGAAAGTTGATAAGTTTATATAATAAAAGAAGTCGTCCTAGTCAGTACCTTATCCTCATAAATTAAATATTTGTACTCTCTTCACATGTCATTTCATTGACAAACTTACAAGTTACACCAAATTCAAACAAAAGTCCACAAGAGAGAAACAAAACCATAGAAATTAGTTTAATTCTCAATTGGTCTGGCAGGAAAACACCACACCAATCACCTGTATTATAAAAAAAAAACAACCAACCTCTCATTGAAATGTCCTAAGTTTGTTTGTTTTGGTGTTTTATATATATATATATATATATATATATATATTAAAAATGAATTTTTTTTTTGTAATCATAATTTAAACATCTTACCAGTTATTATTATAATTTATTTTTTTAAATAATTCATTATTGATCACTTAAAATAATCGATCCATCATCCAAACTTACGAACGAAATATTTGTTTGAAAGTTTTATAAAATTACAGAAGTGAGCAACCTGCCACCGGCCACAGCTTTTGGACAATTGGAAAGGCAAGTTGGAGAAGTTTACAGAACGGGAAAGACCAAAATTTGGATGGGTCACGAGGATGAATCATGGATCGATAAGCTTTTATTCAATTACATTTTTTAACACTCAACTTGTCAAATCTTTACATCCAAAATCTGTAAGCCGAGCCTCAGCCTCAGCCCTTCTCTCAAGAAATCAAATCAGCTTCACTAGGGGACCAGTTACCCATTAATGTAAAGCTTTCCCATATCTCTAATCCTCTCTCAATTGTGACGTTTAGTTGATTTTCTAGAGCAACACTCCATTTCGGACCTTGTTCTGATCTTTCGTTTTCATTGCTGATACCAGAAAAAGATGTGAGTTTCTTTGTTTTTTGTTCATTTCTGTTTGTGGGTTTGGCGTATTTTATCTTGTTTCATCATGTTTTTGCTTTAGATTTCAAGTTGGTATTGGAAAAGAGGCCTTTCGTAAATGTTGGTCTCTGGAAACTGTTCAATTTGTGCAATTATTTATAATTTGTTTCACTTGTAGGGTTCTTGTTTCGTGTTTGATTCTCATCCCCCCTCTATTTTTGGTTTCATACAGCGCTAAAGCTCGCTTCTTCTAATGGGGGTCTGTTTAAGTACAAGAATTAAGGCTGAAAACTCATGTAATGCAGGTACTTCGAAACTTTTCCTTACTTTACTAATGAAACAATTTGGTGGGAGTTATTTGGATCGGGTTTTATCTTAAAACCAATTGGGAATAACATGAGTTGCAACTTCTCAACCTTGATGTTCGTAGAATTTGAAATGTATCTATGAAATGTAAGAATACTTGTTTCTATTGAATTTCTGGACATCAAAAGCTTGTTTAAATGTCCTTCAAGGGTGGTCTCGTTGGTTGCGCCTTAGACTTCTAAGGTATGCTCCTTCAGAAGTATTAGGTTCGCAACTCACGAATTGAGCTTAATTGTAAAATTTCTTGTTGTGTCTTATGTCCAATCCTTAGGATGGGTGCAGAAGCCCTCGAGTACAAGAGGTGGGGCTCTCATTCCTTGTCATAAAAAAAAAAAGAGAGATCTTGGCTTAGACTGATAGTATTTGCAAATGAGCTTTGTAAATACACATTTGTGGGTCTTGATTCAATTGATTCGATTAAACAACTACTAGATGGTTAGAGGTCATGCATTTCTTTGTGCAGGGGTTAATTCAAATGCTGTGAGCACCGATGGAAACGATATTGGTGGTATAAATAGCAGTGTCTATTTGCCCTCTATGCCACTAACTCCACGAACGGAAGGCGAAATCTTGCAGTCCTCTAATTTGAAGAGCTTCAGCTTTGCAGAGCTTAAAGCAGCCACCCGGAACTTCCGTCCTGATAGTGTGGTGGGAGAAGGTGGTTTTGGTTCAGTGTTCAAGGGTTGGATTGATGAGCATTCTTTTGCTGCTGCCAAGCCCGGCACTGGAATGGTTATTGCAGTCAAAAGGCTTAACCAAGATGGTTTTCAAGGTCACAGGGAGTGGTTGGTGAGTTAAGTTCATCGAAATCATTCACAGAGATGGCTCATTCTTGTACTTTGATGTGTACTTTTTCATATTACTTTCATATAGTATATCATGCATGCTCGTAGGATAACTATCTTTTGGTCGGTTTAAGCTCTACTGATCTCCATTTATCTCATGTTTTCTTTCTTCGTATAGGCCGAAGTAAATTTTCTAGGCACACTTTCTCATTGTCACCTTGTGAGGTTAGTTGGCTACTGCTTGGAGGACGAGCACCGTTTGCTTGCTTATGAATTCATGCCGCGAGGGAGCTTGGAGAATCATTTGTTTCGAAGTGAGTTTTTCCTATCAGCTACCTTTTTATTCCACTTGAGCCAAAGAAATTTATTAGTTTTTTATATTCCAATTGCCTAATGTTCTAGGGGGATCCTATTTTCAACCTCTTTCTTGGAGCCTGCGCTTGAAGGTTGCACTTGGTGCTGCAAAAGGGCTTGCCTTTCTTCACAGTGATGAAAGAAAAGTGATCTACCGCGACTTCAAGGCATCAAATATCCTGCTCGACTCTGTAAGTAATTGACGATAACAAGGCTTTCCTGGCCTGTCATTTGAAAGAAAACAAAGTACTTGTTTGCTCTCTTAATTTGAAGATAGCCTAAAGCTTCATTTTCTTCTGCATTTAGAAATACAATGCCAAACTTTCAGATTTCGGGTTGGCTAAAGATGGCCCAACGGGTGATAAAAGTCATGTCTCGACCAGAGTGATGGGGACCTATGGATATGCCGCCCCGGAGTATCTGGCTACAGGTAATATTCTACTGAAATCGACGACATTAATTTCTTCTTGTTTTGCATTATTGCTCGATAAACGAATTGTTAATTGCCCATTAAACTCTTATGCTGCTTGCTCTAGGTCATCTAACTACTTGGAGTGATGTGTATAGCTTTGGAGTTGTTCTGCTAGAAATATTATCTGGAAGAAGAGCAATCGACAAGAACCGACCAGCAAGAGAGCACAATCTTATGGAATGGGCAAAACCTTACCTTGCAAACAAACGTAAGATTTTTCGAGTAATTGATGGTCGTCTTGAGGGCCAGTATTCATTGGATGGAGCCTACAAAGCATCTACCCTTGCTCTAAGATGCCTATCCATTCAACCCAAACTCAGGCCAAACATGAATGATGTTGTCAAAGAACTAGAGCAACTACAAGATTCCACACTCCCTACTAGCAACAGGAACTCAACCACTAGCCGTCGTGCTCGGAGGCATAGCGCTGATGATGCCTGCAATCCGAATAACGCTCAATCTTATCCCCGGCCTTCTGTTTCAGCTCTCTACACATAGGATCATGATCAGGCTACTCTGTCGAAATGGTTTGCGACTACACTTTGGAATTTAGCAGATGCATTCCAATGTACAGAAATTGCACAGTTTTTATAGTCATCCCTCTGTGGTAATTACTTGTAACTCGACCAATGGTTCGGTTCGAGTTATTCGGATCTCATTAGATAGCTGAAGTTCCATCTCGCGTGGTTTCGTTGCACGGTTGAGCTCGTTTTTCATTTTTTTTTAAAAGTTGACAAAGGGTGGCTTTGAATATCTCTCGTAGATGATTGATGAACCATGATGTAATTTGTCTGCTAAATTTGTTCACGTAAGTAGTACGGGAGGTAGAGAAATGTTAAAATTATTGCAGTTTTGAGCTTTGATTTTGCAATAAACTATGTTCGTAGTTTCCTCTCATTCACCTATCGTTACAATATAATGAAAATTACATTTTAGTTTCGGTATTTTAACTTGTATTATGTGTGATTCAACAAATATATAATGACTTGATTAAAAATCATGGTTTTTTAATTATTTTTTATGATAAGAGCTGAGGGGATGTTTGGATTGAGATTTAAGAATATTTTGGAGTTAGCTTTTAAGACTATTTAAAATTAGGATTTAGAACGGAGATTTAATTTAAATATTAAAAAGTAAATTATAATATAACAACAGTATTGTTTTATTTTTATGAACATATTCCAGCCACAAATATATTTTGAATGGACCCAATATGTAACAATATTTGGGTACACATTGCGATTCATTTTTATTCCTGCGTCTCTGCCTTGTGTTTATTTTCAATAGATTCGATGTGACCATTTCCACTTCAAAATCTGTGGACGTAATTTTAATTTCAAATTAATTATTATATTTATTGATGTGATTCTGCTATTTTTAGTATCTATTAGGATAATTAAAAATTAGTTGCAAAATCAATAATCTTTATTTATGTTACGGGGCGTTTGTGTGAGATTTTATAAAAGAGTTATTTTAAATGTTTAGTAATAACTTGTTTATTTGAAGGTTTTGGTACAGTGCTTAAAGAGATATTATTAATTTTTGTTTAGATAAAAAGTGTTTATGGAGGAGTTATAAAAAATGTTTGCTGTTTTTTGTATGATATGACATTTATGAATATATTTTATTTCATTTTATTTTTTGTTATTTCAAATTTTATATTATTATTAATATTGAAGATTTTTTTTTTGAATTTCTTGTTAAAGAAAGGAAATAAAAAACAATATGAATTAATAAATATTTTAAAATAATTAAAATAAAAATATGTATTATTTCTGTTTGAGTTTAATTTATAAAACATATTTTTAAAGTACGAACTTAATTATGAAGTTAACGTTAATTTAACATTAAGAAATATATTTATAAAATGTGAATTGTATTATGAAATGATCATTAATTAAAAATTGCAAAACATTTTTTTAACTAAAATTTGTTTTACAAAAAAAAAACAAAAACTTAAATTGTTCTATAATCATTTGTTTATTTAAATTAACAAATTAATTATAAAATTACTATCTAATATGAAATAGATTATGAAATTATCATAAAAATTAATTTAATAAAACATGTTTTTAAAATACGAAATTACTTATAAAATTATAGTTAATTTTTAAAAAAAAATTAATTAAAAGATTTATTCCTAAAATATGATATGAGATAGATGAGAGAATAAAAAAATATTATACACACATAAATATATTCATAAAAAATTAATGATAAAAAGGGTTAAAAATCAAAATTACAAAAACAAAAAAATTGTGCTTCAGATTTAAAAAAATAAAAAAATAAAGTGACGCTATGTGGCTCTTTTTTATCGCACCACGTGTCAACTATTAATCTGACCATTTTTTTAACGTTTGAAAAAAAACTTAAAATCTGACGTTTGTGGAGCATTTAATAAATGCTCAACTAAACAAGTTAGCAAACGGTCGCTAGGGATGTTTGCAAAGTAGTTTTGTGGAGAATTTGTTAAATGCTCCCGCTCGTTTTTATTTTTTTTATTTTTTACAAACGCTCGGAAACTAATGTTTATGCCAAAATAGTGGGCGCCATGTGGCGTGACAAAAAAGCACCACGTAGTGTTCGATTATTTTTTTTTTTTTTGGAAAAATCTAAAGCATAATTTTTTTTTGTAAATTTAATTTTTCAACCTCCTTTATACCATTAATTTTTTTATGTATATTTTTATGTGTATATAATATATTTTTATTCTCTCTTTTATCTCATATCATGTATTAGAAATAAATCTTTTAATTTAAATTTAAACTTTTTATTTTACATTAACTATAATTCTATAAGTAATTTCGTATTTTAAACATGTTTTATGAAATTAAATTTCATAATAATTTGATAATATTATATTCGATGATAATTTTATAATCAATTTCTTAATTTAAATGAATAAATGATTCTAGAACAATTTAAATTTTCTTTTCTTTGTAAAATAGGTTTTAATTCAAAAAATGTTTTGTAATTTTTAATTAATGATATTTCATAATACAATTCGCGTTTTATAAATATGTTTCGAAAAGTTGAATTAACGTTAATTTCATATTTTTATTTTTCGATTTTATCTAAATAAATTTTAAATAATTATTAATTTATATTGTCAATATTAATTTATATATTTTAATAAAAATTGTGAATAAATTTGAATAAAAAAGACTATTATAAAAAAAATAAATTGAATTTGATTTTTTCTTCCAAATAATTTTATTTATTTTTCATAATTTTTTTCCTCTAAATTTTAATTTTATTATTTTACTATATATAATTTTCCTCTTCATTTTCATTCATGTAATATCATATTTTGAAAAATAAAATTTAAATAAATTTTTAATTAATGATAAATTCATAATGCAATTTACATTTTATAAATATATTTCGTAATATTATATTAATATTAATTTCATAATTAAGTTCGTATTCTAAAAATATGTTTTATAAATTAAATTCAAACAAAAGTAATACTATTTTTATTTTAAAATATTTATTAATTCATATTGTCTTTTATTTCCTTTCTTAAACAAGAAATGCAAAAAAATCTTCAATATTAATAATAATTTGAAATTTGAAATAACCAATTTTTTTTAATTAAATATATTCATAAATGCAACATCATACAAAAAATAACAAACATTTTTTAACTCTTAGAACACTTTTCGTCTAAATAAAAATTAATAATATATATATATATATATGTCTAAACATTATACTAAAACCTTGATTATTAAACACTTATAATAATTCATTCTTGCCATCCCAAAGAAACTCCCTAATAATACTGCATAAAATCTTAGACAAAAACAACCTCATAATATAAATCTTAGTGATTTGATATAAAGTCAGAATATATGTTTGTTGTATTAAAAAATTATATATGATATGACATCAACTTTAGAAAGTTGCATCACATCTACTTTTTTTCTTTTTATTTTATTATATATATATATATATATATATAAACTCTTTATTAAAGTTATTTGTATGTTTGGCTAGGAATAGGAAGTAATAATAAAAAATTAATAAAAAAATTTAATAATTTATGGAATAGAAATTTAATGGGCCAAATAATGATAAAAAATTATCTAATTCTAATCTGAGCACAAAAGAATCTAATAAATTTTAAATATAATATTTTTTTCATATTAGTTGAGCCTATACATTTATATATATTAAATTTATGTTCATGCAATCTATAGTCAGTTTTTACCTAAAATATATATTCTTTTTTATATAACTTTATATTCTTTTTATATAATTTGTGGAAATATTTTCGCATCAGTATTGTTTTACGAATCATTACTATTTAACCAATTTCGATTAAAAAATAATTAACTTCAAGATATGGTCGGGAACAATTTCAAATTTGATTGAACTTACCAGAATTAAATTTAAATATTTTAAAATAGAAGAACTAAAATGAAATTATATTTTAAAATATAACCATCAAAATAATAATTTTCATGTTTTTTTTTTTTTTTTGAGATTACAACATTTAGGGGTGGATGATTCGAACATGTTAGCTTATAATTTTTAGATGTATATGTTATTGAATTATTGCACTTTTGGCAATAATAATTTTCAAGTTTGCCATTTAATTCATAAGTTTTGAAATGATTTTTTTTCGTCAACATGGCATTGAATTTATAATTGTGTATCCGGTAGGTTTGCATTATTATTATTATTTTTTTTTTTTAAGTCCTCTTTACTCGGGGTCTTAGCTGGGATTCTCTCTGTAGAATCCTCTAAGAGTGTGTGGTCTTCCTGGTTGGTTGCAGTGTGGGGTTGTTGTCCCTTGGGTCTTTTTTGTGGGTCGAGGGGTATTTGTTCTTTGCACTACTATAAAAGAGGGAATAGGTGACAGTCTATTCAAATTAAAAAAAAAAACACGGATATAATATGACGAGCATTTTGGTGACGGACAAAATAGTGACAGTAAAAAATGGTGACTGGCAAAAGCCGTTACCAAAGGTATTTGGTGACGGTTGTTGCCTGGCACGCGACACCGAAGGTCTTTGGTGACGGTTTTGCCCATCACCTATTCTCTTTCGTGACGGGCGTCCGACACTAATTAGCCCTTCACCAAATCTTCGTTTATTTTTTTTCGTTCCCCCCAAACCCGAGACCCATCCTTTTTTCATTTTCCCGCTCTGCCTTCTATCTTATCTGAGATCTCATTTCTCATACCCTCATCTTCTTCATCTTAAATCTTCAAACCCTCATCATTTCTCATTTTCTTTCTCATATTCATCTCAAATCTTCATTTTCTTTCTCCTTTCATCTAAAAAACCCACCAATCCTTAGCAATATAATAGAGCCTTGCGATTAATGATGATAATATTCGAGATATCGGGCTGGCCTCAATAGAGCCTTGCGATTTTGAATCTTTAATGATTAATAATGGTGACACCGGGGCTATCCTAATGGAATATGCCACTCTCGGGCCTTCAAATGGACGCTTATAACTTGTGATCTTTCATGGATGCATGTGATACAAATATTTCAAGTTCATTTCAATATAGTTAGTGGATCCACAGGTGTATCACGACGACATGTCAGCTTATCAAGAATCTACTACTCAGTTCATCAATGCATATAAATATCGTACACGACATAGTTATACTATTTAGTAAACGAACACAAACAAACAGTGCAATCAAGCAATTTCCACCTAATTCATCCTATACGTGCTTATTATTACCCATTGAGCACCAAGCTAAGGATAAGATCCTCTTACCTTGGCCGAATTTCACTAATTACTCAATTTGCATCTAAGACTATCAAAATCAGACTGGGAGCATTTAAATCACCCAAACTAGTGAACCAGGAAATTTTTCGACGACTAGCGGCGGCATGTGGCTGGAATAATGGTCCACGTAGGGCTCAACTGTGCATGAAACTACGCATAGGGGAACATGAGCGGCAGGCCTAGGCGACGTGGTGTTTCCTGATTCGTCCTCAATCGGCTTGAAAATTGCGTGAGGTTCGAGAGATCAACATTGCAGGCTTTGCAATCATCGACCAACACGAAGTTGAGGGACAGAGGCGGCGCTGACCATGAGACAACAGATCGAATGGTTGCAGACAGGTGTCGGCGGTAGTGTTAGACGCTCGCAGCTCGTGATTGGCTGAGAGTGCGGTAAGTTGAGAGCGAATTGTTTCTCGACACGCGTCATCGCACGATAAGCTTCAGTGGCGGTTGCACAGTCTTCCACCCGACAACACTGAGAACGAAACTGACGGGGTCAGCACTGGTCGGCAGCGCACGAAGATCAACGAGATCTGACTGATTGGAGCAGGGGGCTGACGATGCTTCTGAAATCAAGAGAGAAAATGATTAACCTAATCATTTTTTCTCTTTTGGCTTTATATATAAGGATAAAAATAGTTGGCATAATTACTAAAATACCCCTGAAGCTCATAATGACCTTTTTACCCATAGTTTTCAAATTTTGACTTCGCACTTCTCGAGATATGAATTAAATAAGCATTTTTAATCAAAAAATAAATCCAAAAGGATTCCCAGAAGTCCTGGTAAGTCCAAAATTTACAAAACTAACCTTGAATTTCAATGGAAGGAAACATCGGGTTATTACACATAAATTCCTTTTTGTGAAGTTGTGTTCCCAACTACTCACTACGAAAATCACCAACGTTGTTTTATTGGCCTCATTCATATACATTAAAGGACGTTTTCATAAAGTAGGAGTTCTCAACCCACTTAGGATTAAGATCACATCGACATACGATCATCCTTAGTGAAGTAGTTGATACGAGTCTATAACGGAATTACTTAGCTCAATCATAAAACTTTTGGTCCCGTCTTATGCAAAAACTTATTTTTGCATAGACACCCAGTCACTTGTCTCCACATGGATAACTAGGATCAGATCGTTTTCAACTCTTGCAAAGTGAACCACACCAACAGTGTTACCAGGACTAACGCGCATGATTTTTGATATAAAATTGGAACTAGATCTACTTGTATGTCCCACATATTTATCCAAGTGTTCATCTAAATAACCAAGAGTACATCAACATTAACCCAATTAATGCGATAAGGTTAAATGACGTTTGAATATTAAATGCGCAATATATGAAAAATAATAACTTTTATTAATAACTGAAAATAACATTAAATGTCTAACATTAAATACTTGTTCTTTAAATCCAAACTACTATGCCTTTATGACATATCCATTAACACGATTGGGTCATCATGGTTAATAATAATGAGAAGAATCATTGAGAATTCAAATGAACATTCATTAAAGAAGCAAAAGATTCTTCAATTTAATGAAATTGCCATCTCCAGTTTGCTCTGAAGGAAAATTAATTATAAGACCATCATCATCTAGGGGATGTTTGAATGTAGTTTTTAAGAGTATTTAGAATTAGTATTTAGAATGAAGTTTTATTTTTGAGTATTCAGAAGTAATGATTAAAGTAAAAAACTTGTTTGGAGGTAGTTCTTAAGAGTATTTAGAATGATAATATTTTTTAAATATTTAAAAGTAATAATTACATTCAAAAGCTTGTTTGGATGTAGTTTTTAAGAGTACTTAGAGTGAGAATCTTTGTTAAATATTTATAAGTAATGATTATAGTGAAAAGCTTGTTTGGATGTAGTTTTTTAGAGTATTTAGAATTATAATTTAGAATGAGAATTGATTTTAAGTATTTAAAAGTAATGATTATTGTCAAAAGCTTGTTTGGAAGTAGTTTTTAAGAATATTTACAATTAGTATTTAGAATGAGATTTTATTTTGAGTATTTAGAAGTAATGATTGCAGGCAAAAGCTCGTTTGGATATAGTTATTTGAAGAGTATTCAGTAAATACTAATTTTAAATGCTCTTTAAATACTGCTTCCAAACATCCCTCTAAAGCATGAATCAAGTCATCTACATTTTTAGAACAAATTCAAGGTGATATATGTGGACCTATTAATCTAACAAATGGACAATTTAAATATTTTATGGTTCTGGTTGACGCTTCTAGTAGATGGTCACACATATGTCGATTTTCGAAGTATGCGATTAAAAGCATTCATCTTGATAATGTTGAGGAATTTACATCTCAAGCATTCAATAACTATTGTATATCTATGGGGATTAGTATTGAGCATCATGTAACTCATGTTCATATACATAATGTTTAGCATAAACATTCATAAAACATTTGCAATTAATTGCAAAACCTTTACTTATGAAAACCCAACTTCCAATATTGGTGAGGTCATGCTTTTTTGCATGCAACATCGCTACTGCATATTAGATCTGTATCCTATCATAAGTATTCCCCAATACAATTAGCATATAGTCAAGAGCCTAATCTTTCTCATTTGAGAATCTTTGAATGTGCATTATAAATTTCAATTGCTCCACCACAACGTACTAAGATTGATCTTTAAAGAAGGTTAAGAATATATGTTGGATTTGATTCTCTATCAATTATTATATAATTTAAACCTTTGACGTTTACTGCAAAATACATAAGTTGATTAAATAAATTACATGAAGTACTTCTTCATTGTATCATTTTGATCCGTCGACAAATCAATGTGAACTAAAAGTTCAAAAGATAATCAATTTACAAAATATAGCAAATCAAATATCAGATGCATTTATAGATGCTAAGAAAGTGACTATCATATATACCAGTAGCAAAAGTTTCATCTAAAATTGAGATCACAAGACAACAAATTGTTTCAGCTCATGAATCTATGGCACACCAGAAACGTGAAAGACTTGTAGGTTCTAAAGATAAAAATTCTCGAAAAAAGAAAATGAGTTAATAGTCAAGATAGCACAATTAAAATGTGGATATTCTGTAAAAACCTTTGGATATGACTCAACATGAGAGTATCGAAGACGCTCGAAGAAATGACGATAATAATGAGATTTCAATAAATTATGTCATAACGAGAAAAAGATGGAATCGAAAGAATATAGTTGTTGACAATAATTTTTCTTACAACGTTGCTCACGATCTCTCCTATGAAAGTGAAGATTATGAACCTACATCTTTCAAAAAATGTCAGTACAAAAAAGATTAGCTCAAGTGGAAAGAAGCAATCCAAGTAGAATTACACTCACTTTTTAAACGTGAAGCTTTTGAACCTATAAACACTTGAAGGTGTAAAACTTGTTAGTTACATATGGGTATTTATACGTAAAAGAAAGTAAAGAAATGAAGTCATTAGATATAAAGCGAGGTTAGTTGCACAAAAATTCTAGCAAAAATCTGGTATTGGCTATGAAGAGACATATGAATGTAATAACAATGAGACATCTAATTAGCATAATTGTATCTCAAAACTTGACATGCATATAATGAATATAGTGACTACATATTTATATGGATCCCTAGATAATGATATTTATATAAAAATTCTTGAAGGAATAAATATACCTAAGTCATACAAATTAAATTCAAGAGAATTATATTCCATAAAATTGCAAAGATCGTTATATGGATTAAAACAATCAAGACAAATGTTGTATAATCACCTCATTAAATATTTGTTGAAAGAAAGATATAAAAATAATCTTATTTGTTCACGTGTATTCATAATGAAATCAAAATCAGAATATAATCAGAACTCCAGAAAAGCTTTCAAATGCAATTGAATATCTTAAAAAAGAATTTGAAATGAAATATCTTGAAAAAACAAAGTTTTGTTTTTTTTTTTAATGTATAAATACCCATTTGTAACTAACAAGTTTTAGTACAATATAATCAGAACTCCAGAAGAACTTTCAAAGGAAATGGTATAGGTTCTTTTTTATGTAATTTGATGTACATGTATTGACCTTTTTTTTAGTACAGTACATGTATCGACCTTATGTAGCGTGTATATATGTTATGTACGTATATGAGTATTATTATAGTGTACATACAGTATGCTATGGTATTAATTTAACTATGTTGATATATTTTGTCATAGGTGGATATATAACTATATATATTATGTAAATATATCGACTTATGTATTCGTTTCTAGCTTGATTTAAACGTGTTTGTGTGTGTTATATGAATTGAAACCCTAAATAAGGTTGGGATGATTTTGATGAGATGTAAACTTCTATTAAAAAAAAAAAAAAAATTGAGGATCAAAATTAAACTCTAATTAGACTTTTGAAGACTAAATTAGACTTTTAAGCTTTTTAAAAAGTTGAGGACCAAAATTAGATTTTTGAAAGTTGGAGGACCAAAAGAATAGTTGAGAGACCAAAATATATAGTATTTTATTACTTGCAAATACAACATTAGTACTTAAACATAATCTTTATTAAAGTTTTTTTTTTTTTTTGATATTTAATGTGTTAAAAAATCTTAATTATGGCTTAGTAATTAAGAAGCCAAAAGTAGTAAAGTTTCATTTAATCTAGTAATACAAAATTTAGGGTTTCAAATTAATAACTCTCATATGTTTAATTAAAAAAATGAAAAAAATGAAAAAAATGAAAAAAATGAAAAAATATTCTACAGTAATCAATTTTAGACAAATAAAAAAACAAAATATTTTTAAATAGTTTGTATGTGCAACCAATTTGAATGTAAGTGAAACAACTAAAACTGATATATTTCAATTGATCGAAACAGCTTAATCCAATGAAGTTATCAATATTAAGTATAAAATATTTTTAAATAGTTTGTATGTGCAACCAATTTTCTTTATAAAACAACTAAACTTAACTCCACCATTTTTTTTTACATTGTTTTTTTCTTTTTATGATTTTAACTGATTCACCTAAAAAAACACAAACCTCCTCTAGCATTTGTAATAATCAAGTCTTAAACTTTTAATTTGAGCAATTACCTCATTTAAAATTCGAAAAGTGTTGCAATTAATAACTTTAAGTTAATTTTAGCAGATTTTTACCCGTGTGAAGAGGATAAAAGTGTCCAAAAAATATTTAGTCATTCTTTTGTCTCTCTAAAAGTCTATAACTAGATAAATACATAACTTCTTACCTCTTATAAATTTATAATGAAAAATTTATAAACTAATCGGTTTTTTATAGGTGTATATTTGTTAATTAATGGATCTTTTCAATATCATATAAATTTTCTCAAAAACATTTTAAAATTTAAAAAACTGAATAAAAAAAATAAAAATTATATATATCTTTATTGATAATTCCTTTTAATGAAATCGTTAAAATTTTGATTTTTTTTTTTTGTTGAGTTACTTCAGAGGTAGCATTTGAAATTTTTCTATTTAATGTTATATTAATAATTAATGATAGTTTATGTCAAGAAAAAAATGATTCGAATATTTTTTAATAATTAATCTTTTTTTAAAAATCTTATTGAGATTATTATTATGACACTGTTGATTGAGAAATTTCGGCCAATAAAAAAATTGCCACTTCATTTACAAATACATTCAATTAAATATTGGGTCAATTACAAATATATAATTGTTTCCTAACTAATTGATAAAAATAAATTTGGTTTGTTTAGATTTTAGGTCCAAATTAAATTTAGTCTTAATTCATTTAGTGAACCCAAGAAAAACCATAAAATCCAAATACAAGATTCAGGCCCAAAGGAGTGTGAAGCACAAGCCCACAAATCCATAAGAACTCTATAAATAGAGAGTTCTGCCTCATTTACATGGGACACAGAATTGAGAACAAGACTGAAGACTCAGAAACTCTAGAGCTTTCAGCCCAATAATCCAGAATTCAAAACATCCAACAAATCAAATCCATAATCCTTCAACATCATTAGTAAAGAATCCAAATATCAAGCGGTCGAAATCTCGTGTGAACAAATTGGCAGGCCCAATGAGACCATCTCTACCTCTCATCTCTTCATCTCTCAAGAGAGCATGAATTCCAAAGAAGTCTCTTCCAAGGTTGTTACTTCAACTGATTTCTATATGGGACCTGTTACGAGAAGTCGCTCAAAAGAAATCAACCATGAAGAGAGCCAAACACATGTCATTGCAAACAAGATAATGAAGCGCATGGCAGAATCCTCTAAAAATTACATCACCGCTACAGGAAATTTTGAGTTTGGCTAATATTCTCTTCCTCATCATAAACCAAGCGAATTTTCAAATCGTGATGTGATGTCCGTTGTGATGACTAATGCGGCCACATATGAAGAAAAATTAGCCGAATGTGAAAAGAAGATCAACATGTTATTAGATGTGATCAAAGAGAAGAATGATGAAATAACCTGTCTAAAAAATAAGGTGGAGGGTCGAGATTTTGTCGAGTCTAGCCGTACCATCACCGTCAAAGATAAAGGAAAATCTATCATGCAAGAAGATCATTCTCAACACTCTGCTTCAATCGCGACATTATCTGTTGAACAATTACAAGACATGATTATGTCTTCCATCAGAGCACAATACAGTGGGCGGACTCAGAACTCTCTCTTGTATTCAAAACCGTATACCAAGAGAATCGACAATCTAAGGATGCCAACCGGTTACCAGCCGCCAAATTTTCAGCAATTTGATGGAAAAGGAAATCCAAAGCAACACGTTGCACACTTCATTGAAACGTGTGAAAATGCCGGTACTAGAGAAGATTTACTAGTGAAGCAATTTATCCAAACTCTCAAGGGAAATGCTTTCGACTGGTATACTGACCTCGAATCTAAGTCTGTCAATAGTTGGTAAGAACTTGAAAGGGAATTCCTTAACCGTTTCTACAGTACGAGAAGGACTGTTAGCATGATCTAACTTACCAGCACCAAACAAAGAAAGGGTGAGCCAGTCGTTGACTACATCAACCGCTGGAGAGCTTTAAGCCTCGATTGCAAAGATAGACTCACTGAACTATCTGTAGTTGACATGTGTGACTTTGAAAGAGAGGCAGGAAAAAGTCTATTCTTTCCCGGACTCTGACGTTGCAGACATGCTTGAGCAACTCCTTGAGAAACAACTCATTCAGCTGCCAGAGTGCAAACGGCCCGTGGAAATGAGGAAGACCAATGACCCTAACTACTGCAAATACCATTGTGTTGTTAGTCACCCAGTAGAAAAATGTTTCGTTTTGAAAGAATTAATTCTAAGACTGGCTCAAGAAAGAAAAATAGAGTTAGATTTGGATGAAATAGCTCAAGCAAACCATGCTGCTGCAATATTTCCTCCAAAAGTACAATCATTGGCAAGACCATCAAATAATCAATTACGAAGCATGATCTAGTTTGGATCATTTGAGCCCTTGATTATCTGGTCCCAAGAAAAAAATGTCATAAAAAACTTACAAAAGAAGAATATCCAGGGGAACATATTCAAGAAAATAAAGAGTCAACTAATGAAAATGATGGCTGGACTATTGTGTGATGCGTCACAAAAGACGACAACAAAATTACGTTACAAAAGAATTACGTCTGTTTCAAGAATACAGGATAAGAAACAGACTTCCAAAGAAAAACAGAAGAAAGTTTTCTGGAAAACCTAAATTTGTTGCGGAGAAAAACGAAAACTTTTGTCGGTCACGTCAAAAGATAACACTTATTGAATTCTTCCCAAAGAGCTTTCTAAATTTGTTGCGCACGATGAAGGAAAAGTACTTGATGTCGTTACATGCCATACAATCACCTTAATAGAAGATCTAGCAAGCTTGTCAAAGATGACAAATGAACTTGGAGATACATATTCTTTCAATTTAGAAGAGTTAGTGTCACTTCCTCAAGCAACTAAGAATATTCTTATCGAGGCGTTGACAGGCACTGACAATGCATGCATTCAAATATCCAAAAAACTTACCAATGGACCATGTTATATGTCCATAAGTTTTACCGATGAAGACTTGCTACTCGGCTCGAAGCCACACAATAGACCATTGTTTGTCTCAGGATACATTCGAGAGCAGAAAGTTGGAAGAATTCTCATTGATGACGGATCAGCTGTGAACATAATGCCTAAGTCAACTGTGAAGCAGTTGGGTATTTCAATGGAAGAACTATCTAGTAGTAAACTAATGATCTAAGGCTTTAACCAAGGCAGACAGAAAGCAATTGGAATGTTCCGCTTAGAGCTCATTATTGGTGATCTAAAAGATGATACATTATTCCACGTCATAGATTGCAAAACTATCTACAAATTGCTACTGAGACGTTCTTGGATTCATGGAAATGGAATAGTAACTTCTACATTGCATCAATGCTTCAAATTCTATCAAGATGGTGTCAAGAAAGTAGAAGCTGATACCAATCCATTTTCAGAAGCTGAATCTCATTTTGCATATGCAAAATTTTGCTTATAGGGTGAAAGCACAGTAGAAACTCCGCGAGTAGAAGTCTCAACAATAAAATAACACAACAGGCTCAAGGAACATCGAAGACTAATGCGAAAGAAGAATCAATTCAAGATGTAAATAAGTTCGAATTTGAGAAGAAAGGAACTTCGACCAACATCAAAGCGTCTGAAACTTTGAAAGAAAGAAGCGATCAAAATCCTCCTGTGTTACGCTATGTCCCGCTTTCTCGGCGCAAAGTAGGCGGAGCTTCTTTTGTAGAATGTTCAAATAACTTGAAAGTCGGGGATATTGAAATCTTAAAACAAAATTTTACATACCTCTTACAAAGATGACGAGACAAAAAGTTGAAAATTTTGAAAATGATCAGATGTCGATGACTTTGCCTAAAAGTCGAACAAAAGATGGATTCGACCTAAACACATATAATCTATTAGCAAAGACATGTTATGACTTCACCACTCACACTGAGTTCAAAGGTCTAAGGTTCTTCGATGACAAGTCAGAACTTTCAGTTACACAGAAGAAACTTATGGATAAGGGTTATCCTTTACTTGCATCAAGAAATGGACTTGGATATCAGCCGCTCGAGCTAATCCACATAACAAGGAAATGGAAGGCGAAAGTTCATATTCGAATCACATAACCGTTGAAGAATTTGAAGACAAAAACGAGGTGGGGAAGGCAAACCAAGAGCTATCTGCACTTAGATGCATCGGGCCGCCAACTACTCGTGTGTCAGCCTTTCTTAGATTGAACACATCAAGAGAAAAGAAAGATTTCACAACTTCAACCTCAGATGTGACACGATTATCGGCCTTCCAAAGATTAGGCAGGCTTAATAGTGAGGAAGCCAAATCTTTAACCTCAACTACGACTCGACTGTCTGCGTTTCAAAGGTTAAGCAAATTTGTAAGGAATGAAGATGTACTATCTACTCAAACAACAATCAAACAACAATGCGATCATCAGTTTTCAGAGACTGAATGGAAACACAAACAAGAGAAATGAGTCTACCAATTCAGTTTTTGACCGACTCAATTGTGAAAGTTCTACAAAAGGTTCACAAAATCAGCCTCTCGATGATATTAGAAGCAATGGAGACATCCGTAGTGCTATTCCATCTCGTTTGAAGAGGAGAACTTTTCTTACTATAGAGATAGAAGGTTCTTTAAGAATAAAATGATGTGAGGTGATTATCACCAACCCATTGGAAGAAGATGTAGAACAGGAAGAAAATGATTCTTCGTGTCATCATATCACAATCATAGAAGAGGCAGAAGCCGAAATGTCTGAGGAGGATGTCAACGAAGCGCCACTGTCACTCGAAGATGGTAATCATTCAAGGGTAGATAAGCTCAAAGAAATGAACCTTGGCACGGTAGAAGAGCCTCGCCCAGCTTTCATAAGCGCATCACTTGCACCTGAAGAAGAAGTTGAGTATATAAGTTTACTTAATGCGTATAGAGATATATTTGCTTGGTCATATAAAGAAATGTCACGACTTGATCCTAAAGTAGCAGTTCATCACCCAACTATTAGTAAAGAAGCCCGGCCAATCAAACAAACTCAGCGATACTTTCGACCAGAGCTTATTCCTCAGATTGAAATAGAAGTTAATAAGTTAATTGAAGCCGGATTCATTCGTGAAGTAAAATATCGAACATGGATCGCCAATATTGTCCCAGTCAAAAAAAAAAAAAAGAACAGACAACTATGTGTATGTGTTGATTTTCATGACTTGAATAATGCTTGCCCAAAATATGACTTTCCATTGTCCATCACTGAAATCATGGTCGATGCAACAACCGGGCATGAAGCTCTATCTTTTATGGATGGATTTCAGGATATAATCAGATAAGAATGGCCCTTGAAGATGAAGAAATGACAGCCTTTAGAACTCCAAAAGGAATATACTGTTATAAAGTTATGCCATTTGGATTAAAGAATGCTGGTGCCACTTATCAACGAGCAATGTAAAGGATTTTTGATGATATGCTGCACAAACATGTTGAATGTTATGTGGATGATCTTGTGGTCAAGTCCGTAAAGCGACAAAATCACTTGAAATATCTGAAAGTAGTTTTCAAACGTCTCAAAAAATATCAATTGAAGATGAACCCCCTCAAGTGTGCATTTGGCGTAAGCTCGGGAAAATTTCTAGGTTTTATTGTAAGACATCGAGGTATCGAAATAGACCAGTCAAAGATCGAGGCCATTCAAAAAATGCCGAGACCTAGAAATCTTCACGAACTAAGAAGCCTACAGGGTCGTTTGGCATACATCAGAAGATTTATCTCTAACCTAGCTGGTAGATGTCATCCCTTCCAGAGGTTAATGAAAAAATGATAAGCATTTGAATGGGATGAAGCCTGTCAAAATGCTTTCGAAAGTATAAGGAAATATTTGATGAATCCTTCCGTATTATGTGCGCCTGTTGCTGGAAAGTCATTGGTTCTTTACGTCACAGCACAAGAAAGATCACTTGGAGCATTATTTGCACAAGAGGGAGAAAGAGGAAAAGAACGAGCACTCTACTACTTAGTAAAACTTTGATAGGAATAGAAATAAATTACTCCCCAATAGAAAAAATGTGTCTAGCACTATTCTTCTCAATCGATAAATTAAGGCACTACATGCAAGCATTCACTGTGGGCTTAGTTGCAAAGACGGATCCCGTCAAGTATATTTTGTCTCGACCAATAATCTCCGGACGCTTGGCTAAATGGTCAATCATTCTCCAACAATATGATATAATCTACGTCCCGCAAAAGGTTATGAAAGGACAAGCCCTAGCAGATTTCTTAGCAGATCATCCTGTTCCATCAAATTGGAAATTATGCGAAGATTTTCCTGATGAAGAAATTTTCCTTGTTGAAATCACTGAATGGTGGACCATGTATTTTGATGGCGCAGCACGAAGAAGTGGAGCGGGTGCAGGAATTGTCTTTATCTCGCCTGAACATCACATCTTGCCCTATAGCTTTAGGCTTGAAAAAATATGTTCAAATAATGTTGCAAAATATCAAGCCCTGATTATCGGCCTCCAAATGGCCTTCGAAATGGGGATAAATTATATAGAAGTATATGGCGATTCAAAGTTGATAATTAGTCAAGTGCTACTGCAATATGACGTAAAACCTAAAGATCTAAAACCATACTTTGCATATGCTAGACAATTGTGAGAGAAATTCGATAGCATTACCATAGAACATGTACCAAGGTCTGAAAATAAGAAGGCAGACACACTAGCAAACCTGGTTATTGCTTTAATAATTTTTGATACTACAACCATGAACATTGCCCTTTGCCAAAGATGGATCACACCAATAATTGAAGATTAATGTAAAGAAGTCAATGTGATATCAATCTACGTAATCATAGAAGAAGATTGGCGACAACCAATCATTGACTATCTACAACACGGGAGATTTCCCACAGATACTAGGCGTAAAGCAATTATACGAAGAAGAGCATCCAGATTCATCCATTATAAAGAGAATCTTTATCGACGGTCTTATGAATAAATTTTTCTTTGATGTTTAGGAAATGAAGAATCAAATAAAGCATTGATAGAAGCACACTCTGGCATATGTGGAGCTCACCAATCTGGCCCAAAACTACATTTTCAGTTAAAAAGAATGGGCTATTATTGGCCAACGATGGTTCGCGATTCAATGGAGTATGCGAAGAAATGTGAGGCTCGTCAAGTCCATGCAAACTTCATACATTAACCACCAGAACTGCTACATCCAACTATCTCTTCGTGGTCGTTTGAAGCCTAGGGACTTGATCTCGTTGGACCTATAACACCAAAATCATCAGCGGGGCATTCTTACATTCTTGCAGCAACAGATTATTTTTCAAGATAGGCTAAAGCAATTCCTCTAAAAGAAGCAAAGAAAGAAAACATTGCGAAAAGTTTAACTTTAAACAGTATAAATCTTCTATATACATTGCAACAGCAAATGGACTGGCAAAAGCTTTCAACAAGACTTTGTGCAATTTGCTAAAGAAAATAGTCTCCAAGGCAAAGAGAGACTGGCAAGAAAGGATTGGTGAAGCATTATGGGCATATTGAATCACACATCGTACGCCTATAGGAGTCACACCATATTCTTCAGTAAACAGAGTAGAAGTCGTGCTTCCATTGGAAAGAGAAATTTCATCACTTCGAATGGCCATACAAGAGGGATTGATGACTGAGGAGAATGCAGCATTACGTGTTCAAGAATTGGAAGCATTGGATGAAAAAAGACTTGATGCCCAACAAGCACTTGAATGTTACCAAGCACGAATGAGTAAAGCTTTTAACAAGAACATCAAACTTCGTTTGTTTCAAGTTGGAGATCTAGTACTCGCTGTTAGAAGACCGATCATAACAACACGACATACAGGAAATAAGTTCATGCCTAAAGGGGATGGACCCTATGTCATCAAAGAAGTTTACACTAATGAAGCGTACAAGATAGTTGATAAAGATGGCCTAAAGATCGGCCAAATCAATGGAAAGTTCTTGAAGAAGTTTTATGCTTAAATTTGTAATACTCCTCGGCGTATGAGTATAAACTACAAGCTATATGAACTACGTTACGACTTGATCCCTTATGTATAAAAGGTTACGTAGGCAACTTAGAAAAAAAAATATCTCTAAGTGTAGTCCCAATAAAAAAATTATGTACTTGAACTACGTTATGACTTGATCCCTTCCGTATAGAAATAGGTACATAGGCAGCTTAGAAAAAAAATTGTATCTAAGTTCAGTCCAAAAAAAAAAAAGTCAAAATCATCTCATAATTGATATGTATTTGAAGAAAAGTTGATAATAGCATTCATTATAAAAGAGAATACACTTCAAAGAAATGATAAGTTTGAGTAAAAAAAATATAAATAAAACATTTTTTTTGTGATGATAAAATAAACAGACTAACATAAAAGTTGACTCGATCATGGCACCCCTCTAAAGTCTTTCAACTCTTAAGGAGCATTATTCAACATCTCTCGAAGCATCTCCAAACTACGAGCATCTCCATCTGAAAGTACTTGAGAATTCTCAACATTGCTTATAACTACTCGCGCTACGAACTCTTCGCGTTTCAGATAAGCTAAATGATTCTCTTTTTCAACAATTGACTTCAAAATTTCCTCTTGATTAGCTTTCAATACTTTAAGCTGGGCTTCCAACCTTTCCTTCTATCGTAATGACTGTTGATGACATTGAATGAGCAAATCCATCTCGGCCATTGTACCATTTTGGTCAGTTAATAAGTTACTCACGATCGCAGTAGTGAATTGGGAAGAATGTAATAGCCACAAATTATTGAACTCCTTGCTTTACGAAAATATTATCTCATGAAATGTCAGAGACGGAAGGTTAGTACCACAAGTGGCTGAGATGCCTTCAAAAACAATTTCTGCATGCCTAGTAACACGAGAAATCTTTTCAAATGGAGTAGCTATGATCCTGTCGCATATGCTGCTCCACAAAGTTAAAACAGTTTTTTTTTCTTACATTTAACATAAACGTATCAGGACAATAATGGGTGACCTCACTAGCTGGCGCCCCACCTAATTGTAAAATAGAATTTCCTGATGGTGGTGACTCCTTAGCATGAGGTGTCTCTATGAATCGTGGCGTCCCTCTCACTTGCTGAATTCCTATCTCTTCCAAAGGCGATTTCTCTACCAGTTGTGATATCTCCCTTGCAAGTTCCACCACTTCAATATACACATGATGAGGAGACGAAAGGCTAGCCTTTTCCGTCGGAGCCTTGGCAGTACTCATGCGCGCAGCTATAGAATGAAAGATATCTGGACCATCAACTGATGTTGGACTGTTTTGCTTGGTACTTCCAAAATAACATCATCTAGAGGTGTCTGTAAAAAAAGTAAGAGAAATTTTGAAGTTAGGAAGTAAAAAAAAAAAAAAGGAAAAAGGATATGCATATATATATATATATACA
>JBBMEG010000004.1:6117756-6135590 GCA_037832605.1 Cyclanthera cordifolia
GTCGGACCGACACAAATAGCCTATAGTGTCGGTCCGACCGACACTAAATGTAGGCCAATTTTTTTTTTTTTTTTTAGTATCGGTCAGGTATTGGTGCCGGTCTGACCGACACTAAAAGGCTGACCGACACCAAAAAACCGACACTAAATGTGACCTACACCAAATATCCGTGTTTTTTAAAAAAATTTTGTTTGACCGACACCTATTCCCTTATTTGTAGTAGTGTCCACTCACATGTTTCCACATGAACAACCAGGATAAAATTGTTTGCAACACTTGCAAAGTAGATTTGTATCAACGGTGTCACCAAGACTTAGGCACCCTTACTTTAGTCCATATACCGTAGACGCTTTAAGCTCTTAACTTGGAATTTGATCCACTAATGAGATAAGGTTGAGTGACATTTGAATAATAAATGTGCATTTAATGAAAATTATAATATTTATTAATAACTGAAATATAACATTAAATGTTTTGTTCTTTAATTACAAACTACGAGGCCTTTAGGGTATAATCTCTAACCGTTCCCTTGAAATTTAATTTTGAAGCTTGAACAAAGGGATCTTATCTCTCATTGCCTCGAGATAGCACTAGTTTATAGTAGGACTATAAGTACTTGTTCATTAGAGGAATCAATAGCACTTAAAAAGAAAGATGTAATCACAGGGGTAGAACAGACTTCTTGTCCCAGCTATGAATTACGAACAAGCTTGTGAAGGATCACATATGGCAGATGACTAATTATATTTGTGGACGTTAACTTGTCCTATAATACAAAATAGTTCAGCATATTCCTTTAGTGGAAAAAGTCAGATGTTAACAAATAGTGATTAGATCTCAGGTCATTGCGTAGCTTTCAACCTATAGGTCGACCGGTCTGCAATCTAGCTCATACTTGTTGGTACAACTTTTTTATTATAGAGTAAATTTGAAGAGTTCAAATTCACAGTTTAATTATGTGGAACATAATTAATAGGAACTTTAAGTTTTATGGTTAAACTTAATTACTTAATATATCAAATACATTGAATTAATATTTATATGATAAATATTAATAAGAAGAAATTCATTTATTGGATGAATTAATTATAAATAATTATTGGATAATAATTTAATTGAGAAATCTAGTAATTAATATATTTGACATATTAACTCGATTAATAATTATTGGATAATTATTAAAGTAAAGAATTAATATAGTAGATATATTAATTTGGGATTTTGGATATATTGTGGAATTGAGATTTATTTGATAAATATCAATAAATAAATAAATTAAATAATCTATGGGATATATTGAAATTTTGAAAAATTCCACCCCTTATTTAAGAAAGGAAATTTCGTCCACTAGGGAGGACATGAAATTTTCGAAATTTGTATTTAAATAGAAGAAAAAATCTTTGATTTTATCCTAATATCTTTTAATATTGAATATTGAAAAACATTGTATTTTTTGAATTTAAATATTCATTTCTCTACTATAAATAAAAGACTTGTGAAATTTTCATTCTCGTCTCACTTAGTTTCAAGACAACTCATCTCAAAGGAAGAAACTTCTCTCAAAGCTTAGATCTCCTTTCCTTCTCTATAGTCAGAAATCTAACAAAGTTCCTAGCTACCTTCCCTAAAGGCATCTCATGAAGCATTCAGTTGTAGCAAAGAATTCATAGCTTGGAAGAGCGGAGAAGATCAATCAAGATCGTCTAGGGAATAGATTGATCCTACTCAGCATAAAGACCCACAAGAATTATTCAAATGTGTCATTCAATGTGAGTATGTTCTTTAATAACGACGAGTCATCACCTAGGATAAATGCATGTAGATTAATATGATTAATCGAGATTAATTAATGTAAATTTTTTGTAGTTACACGCTTCCACCGCGTTAATTGCATGTTCCTACCGTGCCCTACATTTTCAACAACTTGTATTAGAGCTTTGGCTTATGGTGATTGTTATCGTTATATTACTATTGTTTTTTTTGTTGGAGGTTTTTTGTTTGGCATTAGGATTTTTATAAATTCTTAGATCTTTTGTAAATCCAAGCAAATGGGTATAGGAAACTTTTATAATATATATTTTAATCAAAATATTGCAATTTAGAATTGGCTAAATATGAAAAATGTGATTAACACGAAGAACACCAAGATTAAGGAAAAACCAAGAAGGTAAGAAAACATAAAAGAGGGGCACCCACCCGAAGTGAGGGGCTACCGCGCCGGATGGCAGCGACGGCCCTACCTACAACAGCATAACCCGAGGGCGACCCTCTGCCACCATACCCGCTAGTTCACTAGGTCTCTAGTGAGACCCTTTTAGGGTATATGGCTTATGCCAAAGGGGTCTACCCAACTGTTTGACTTGGGTTTTTCTCTATGCAAAATTGGCATTTTTTTCTTAAAATATCTTTATAAAATATTTGAGAAGGTAAAAATAGATTTTTCATTAAAAAAATATTTTTGGAAAATATTTTTATCTTTCACAAACCTAATATTTTTTGAAGATATAAAGGTATATTTTTATGATTAATATTTCTAGAAAATATGGATAACCATAAATATAAAAGATAATCAAATAAAAGATTAAGATGTTGCGATTGGATTGTATGGTGGAGAGTATATGAACTTGGAATTCTAGAACTACTTGGTAGATCATGGAATATCGTCTCAACTCTCAATGCCTGGAACGTCTAAGAAAAATGGTGTTTCAGAGAAAGAATTATAACCCTTTTAAAAATGATTCGGTCGATGATGAGCTTTGGTCAACAACTGATATCGTTTAGGGATACACGTTATTTATTTTAAACATGGTATCCACAAAGAGTGTCTTAGAGACACCATATGAGTTATGGAGAGGACGTTGAGGTAGTTTACCCCACTTAAGAATTTGAGGATGTCTCTCCTATGTCTTATTGCAAATTTGAAGAAGTTAGAACCACGTTCAAAGCTATGCTTATTCATAGGTTACCCTAAGGAAAGAAAATATGCTTATTTTTATAACTCACATGAGAATAAAGTGTTTATGTCATCAAAAGCAACATCATACTACCTTAAAGTGTGGCTTAGTATGGAAAATCATTTTTTGATTATTTTGTCCAAATGATTATTTAAAATTTCAAATATGCCACTCAATTATAATTTATGATATATTTAAGAAAAAATATAAATAAAAAAATGATGAAAATGTGTGTGAACATCTTAAATAGATGCGTAATTGATCATTAATGTGTAAACATCTCAAATCGGAATATAAAAAGTTCTTTTTTTCAACTTAATAATTTCAATTATTTATTATTGATTATGGTAGAACTAATTCTATAAGTTGTGGAATTTAAAATGTTTGGTAACTTACCATTTCTACCTATAAAAGTGACTTAATTTTATCATTTTTCAATAAACTCTAGGATCTACATCTTTACATTATCATTTTTCATAAAAAGTTTTTTTGTTGTTAAAAGGTAGGCATCTCAAAATTTTGATATTACAAAGGCCCTTCAACATTATTCAAATCATGCATTTTGTTTGCTTCCAATATGCTCGAAATGGAACGAATGTGCGCAAATGCTATGCTACAAGATATACAAGTCAATCGAAAGCTTCAACATCATTTTTTTGTCTTTTTAATTTTTTTTTATTGCATAATATAGAACGAATAGGGAACAATTACTATATCTTTTTTTCCTTTTTATGTTGATATTATCTAACTTTTTTAATATTTTAGAGAATATACATTATGATTCATTGATTTACATATTTTCATTTGATGAGTTTATAGTAATTTTTGTGCTACTATTATCAATGATGGTGTACATTGAGATGCCTACCTTCTCTTTTTTCATTAATTTATGTTATTTTATAATGAATGTAATTATATTCTCAATTTAAAATATTTGTTTTTCATCCTATTGTTTCATATATTTTTGTTTACATTTATTGCACTTGACAACTATATATTTTTCATTTTAGAACAAAACTATATATTAGAACAAATTCATTAAAGTATGTGTAATACAAGTCAATAATATTTTATTATTGTATTTTGTTTCTTTTAAAATTTTACCTATAATACTCCATAATAAATCAAGAATTTGAATGTATTCAAAAAAAAAAAATGGAGATAAAATAATTTAAATATTTTTTGTTTTTTGGAAGGAAAATTATTTTAGTTTCACATCAATATTATTTGTATATCTTTTTGTAGATAAGTATTAGATTTTTTAAAAAGTAATTCTCCGATAAAAAAAAAAGTGTATGTGGTTTATGATTAAGTCCTCCAACCTCTATTCAAAAAAAGAATTAATTAAAAAATATGCTAAAAATTATAAACGTGCAACGCATGTATAAGTTTTCTAGTTATTAGAAGAGGCTTATGTAAAAGACCATAAGCTTGGATCGGTAGTAGCGTTGAAAGAATTAACTAATTTCAATGATACTACATATCCTACCTTTTTTCCTATAACTTCTCTACCTATGCAACAAGTGTTGTTGCAGGAAGGTTAACAAGGGTTGTTGATAACTCACCAGCATTAGATACTGGAAACTCATCAGCTAGGGTAGTTGATGAATCCATGGTATTTGATAGTCAAATCCCTCCTAGTTAGGAAAGTCGTTTGCCTCGACGCAGCGAGAGAATTAGGAGTAATCTGGTTCCCTAAACAGGTGTCTTCGAGACACTGCATAATCTAGAATAATGTTAATGATCGTCAATCTTTTAGAAAGACAATGGAGGATGTTGATTGAGAAGAATGGATAAAAGTCATGAACCTCGAAAATGAGTCGATGTACTTCAATTCAGTCAGGTTACTTGTAGATGCCTCAAAGGATGTAAGCTCTATTAGGTGTGATAAATTCAAATTAATTATATTTATTGAATCTTATTTTCTTATATTTTGATTGAATAATGTAATTAATTGTGAATATTTTTCCATATTTAACTTATGAGTTGAATTTCCAACAAAAGTAGTGAAATATGTTTAAATTTAGATTTTGGTTTAAATTTAGAAAAAATGAAATAAGGAAAGAAAATATTGAAATTGAAAAAAAAAATTATATATTTTTTTTCAATATATATATTCAATGGAAAATGGCAGACGCCATTTTTTTTTTCCAATTTAGTCAGGTTACTGGTAGATGCCCCAAAGGATGTAAGATCTATTGGGTGCAAGTGGATCTACCTGATAAAATGAGTCTAGATGGGAAACTACAAATCTTCAAGGTTGGACTTAGGGCTTCATTCAAAGAAAATGAGTGGATTATAAAGAGACATTCTCTCATGTTACTATTTTAAAGTCTATAAGAATCTTTTTATCCATTGCCTCATATTATGACTATGAGATATAATAGATGCATGTCAAAACTGCATTCTTGAATGTCAATCTTGAAGAGGAAATCTACATGAATCAATCAGAGAAGTTTGAATCCAAGGGAGAAGAGCAAAAGGTTTGCATACTTGTTTAATTCATTTATGGATAAAAGAAAGCGTCAAGATCTTGGAACAAGAGATTTGATGATATGAACAAATCATATGGTTTTTAGCAAAACGTTGATGTTTTTTTTTTTTACAAGAATGATGTAAGATGTTGATATCAAGCAATAGCTAGCTAACAAGCTCCAGATGAAGGATTCGAGTGATGCTTTGTACATTCATAGGGATTCAGATAATAAGGGATCGATCTAGGAGAACCCTAGCCTTATCTCAGGCATCGTACATTGACACAATGCTTGCCAAGTATGAGATGAGAAATTCTAAGAATGATAATTTACCTTTTAGTCATGAAATCTTGTTGTAAAGAAAATAGTCCAAAGACGCCTCAAGAGGTTGAGAAGCTTTATCTACGCTATGTTATGTGCAAGACTTGATATTTTCTACGCGGTAGGCATCGTTTGTAGATATCAGTCAAATCTAAGATTGGATTATTGGATTGCGCTTAAGAATACTCTCAAGATCTTAGGAGAAAGAAGAATTATATGCTTGTTTATGGTTGTAAGGATTTGATCCTTATTTGGTACACAGACTTTGATTTTCAAACTGATAAGGATTCTAGGAAATTCACATCAGGATCGGTGTTCACCCTCAATAACGTAGCTATAATTTGGAGAAGCATCAAGCAAGGATGCATCCCAAACTTCACTATGAAAGCTAAGTACATGGCTACTTGTGAAGCAGCAAAAGAGGCGGTATGGTTGATAAACTTCCTAGCATATTAGAAAGTGGTTCTGAGTATGGATAAGCCAATCACATTATATTGTGATAATAGTGGGGTTATGGTTAACTCTAGGGAGCCTATAAATCATAAAAGAGAGAAGCATAAATAGAGGAAATATCGCCTCATTAGAGAGATAGTAAATAGGAACGAAGTGGTTGTCACCAAGATTAATATGGCTGACAACATCGCTGATTCTTTCATCAAGGCTCTCCAGCTAAAGTGTTTGAGGATCACCAAAAGAGTTTTGATTTACAAGAGGAGTCTTTTGTGAACTAGAGCAAGTGTGAAACTTTGTGTTTTGGCTAAACATGTAATAGTCTTACTAGTGATTTTGTGTAAGTTAGAGATTGTTAAGGGCTATGCCCTAAAGACCTATTATTTTGTAATTTAATAAGCAAGCATTTAATATTAGACATTTAATGTTATATTTCAGTTATTAATAAATGTTATTATTTTTATTTATTACACATTTAATATTCAAACGTCGTTCAACTTTATCGTATTAATGTGACTAATTACAATATGCTCATGATTATTTAGATGAGCACTTGGACAAGTATGTGAGTCATACAAGTGGATCAAGTTCCAAGTTAATAACCTAAAGCGTCTACAGTATATGGGCTAAGACATGGATGCCTAAGTCGTAGTGAACTATTAGTACGTCCCACTTTACAAGGGTTGCAAACGACCTGATCTTGGTTGTTCATGTGGAGACATGTGAGTGGGGGTACCTATGAAAAGAGGATTGTTTACATAAGATGGGACCAAAAGTTTTGTGATCGGTCTAGTAATTATGTTATAGACTCGCATCAACTACTTTACTAGAATGATTGTATGTCGATGTTATCTTAGTCCCGAGTGAGTTGTGAACTCTTAATTTATGAGTGCTTCTTTTGATGTACATGGGTGAGACCAGCCGAAACAGCTGGGTCAAATGGATCTTGCCTCTCATTGGCCCGAGAGGACCCAGGTTTATAGTTGGACTATAAAACTTGTTCATTAGAGGAATTAGTGACACTTAAATAGAATGATGTATTCATAGAGGTAGGATGAATTTCTTGTCCCATGTGTGAATTACAAACAAGCTCATGAAGGATCACATGACAGATGACCGATTATATCTGTGGACATTAACTTGTCCTATATTGCAAAAGAATACAGTACAGGAGTTTAACTGAATAAGTCAGATGTTAACGAATAGGGATTAATCATGGGTTATCTTAGTTTAAACCTATAGGTCCATCGATCCTGGAGATTGGATTTCAGATTGTTGTAGCTTTAAACCTATATTTGTTGGTATATTGTTTTATTAGAGATTGAATTTAAAGAGTTCAAATTCACATTTTTATTTTGTGAGACATGATTAAAAGAGCATTATGTGTAATGGTTAAACTTCATTACATAATATATGAGATATATTGAATTAATATTGATGAGATAAATATTATTAAGGAGAAATCAATTAACTATATATAATTATTGAATAATTATTTAATTCTATCTTCATAATTAATATATTGGATTAATAATTATTGGATAGTAGAGAATTAATATATTAGATTTATTGATTTGAGATTTATATCTTAATAATATGTTATAAAATTGAGATTTATTGAATAAAACATCAATTAAAAATAAATAAAACAATATATGAGAGATATTGAAAATTTCGAAAATTCCTCCCGAGAAGAAAATTGTCTCTTAGAAAAGAGGTGAAATTTCGAAATTTATATTTAAATAGAAGACCTGAGAGATCTTCATTCTCATCCCACCCAACTTTAAAGTAACTTATTTCAAATAGAGAAGCTCTCTAAAAGTTGAGATCTTTTTTTCTTCTCTATAGACAGACCTTTGATAAAGTTTCTAGCTCCCTTCTTTAAAGTACTAGTAGAACCTGGAGAATAGATGTGACCGACATCGATTACAAAAGATGTCGAGGGAGTGCCCGACATTTATTCACGTGACATCTTTGCGAATAGATGTCGAGCACAGTAGATGGCGGGCAGCCCCCCATTTTTAGTGCGCGACTTCTTTATATGCGCGACATCTTTGGTGCCCGACATCTTATATGCTCGACATCTTTGTGCCCAACATTTTATATGCCCGACATCTTTTGTTCGACATCTTATATGCCCGACATCTTTTGCCCGACATCATTTTTGCCTGCACGACATCTTTTGTGCGTGACATCTTTTGTGCATGATATCTTTTGTGCGTGACATCTTTTGTGCATGATATCTTTTGTGCCCGACATTAGAAAACCAATAATTAAATTTTTAATTTGTAAAATGGTATGCCCCGACATGAAATGTTTTCAATGAGTCTCATTATTATTTTATGGCTGTCATCTTTTATGCCCGACATCTAAAACTAAATTAATTTACAAAAAAAAGTTGTGAGATTTGTCATATAGGCAAATTCTTCCAACCTTAAATTCTAATTGTCACTTCTAAACATATGCATATAAACCTCCTAATTTAACTCTCATTTCAATATGTCATAGTAAAGTAATTAAAAAACAATACTTTTCATTTCTAAATAAGCATAGAACCTCCTCCCTCCCCTTTTTAACTGTCATTTCAATATAGAGTAAAGTAATTAAAAACTAATATTTTTCACTCTAAATTTTGGCAGCATAACGATCGAATATTACAATTCAAAAAACCTGTTAACATGTACATATCAAGTCTACTATGTATTTTAAGCAAAATCATATCAATTCTAAGCAATTACACTATCAGAAACTGTAATATATACATAATCAATTGAAATACACTATTAGATCCATTATAAGCAATTACACTATATCAGAAACTATTGTAATATATACATAATCAATTAAAAGCAATTACACTATCAGAAACTATTGTAATATATACATAATCAATTCAATTACAATATCAGGTCAATTCTAAGCAATTACACTATTGTAACTACAATATGTACAATAATTATGGCGTAATAGGTAAATGACTACCTATGTAGGTTGCCCACTCCATTCTTACAATGTCAATTTCTTCTTGAGTGTAGTTATTTGTGTTCTTGAACTAAAAGTATTCTAAATAGTAATACAAAGTTAATATAATATAAAAGATTCAATTTGTGATCACGTATGTATTATATAGATAGATAGAAAACATACCAGTCTCTTGATGTGTGTGTTGGTGATAATCTCTCGTATGTACAACTGAATATAAAATTCACACTCTACCGATCCCAATTGACAAGGGAACTATATATGTATACTTATGATATTTAGTCCAACAAGTTCTAAACTTAATAAACAAATGTACGTTAAACAACAATACGATTCGATTCTTACCTTCAGACATTTCCATATAAGTTGACTTCGCTCGAACGAATGTTTTATTCTCCACATTCGATAGGAACTAACAAAGTTTACTAGTTTTCATATTAGGATTATAAAACTTAATAATAAAACTTATGATTTTGAATATTGAAACTTACGTGTTTACGAGTTTTTGCAAATCTTTATTCTCTGATATTTAATATTGAAATAGCGTATTTTTTTAAGGAATTATGACGATCAAAATCCAATGTCGCCTCTGATAATTGAACATACATTTTTAATCAACCAAGTATGTAAATTTGAAAAAAAAAAATGTATATTAACAAAACTGAAATTGATAAATCATACCTAGTGTTGTAAGAAAAATGTATTCTTTGATCATATTAGCAAGCATGCTCATCCTATTTGCTAAATTCAAACAACTTTCTTCATTTACCCCTTTGAAACATGTGAAGCTAGCGTGGTCACATACGAGATAATTATTAAGTACATTATCATCGTATGTTTGTCATAAAGACTTGAATGTCAAATTTTTAAATGTCATTTATAAGAAATTTTAAAGATATATAATTCATAAATAAATTATTTTACTTTCACTATGTATGTCAATATGAAATAATAGACGATTTCTTTCATCTCCATAAAGTAGATGATATCGTCCCGATCAAGAATGTAAAACTCGTCATACTCGAACAAGTTTGCTGGAATAAGAATTTGTATGATCTCTTTATGTTCCATCTAGCATAGAGCATAACTATACACGAGTTTCAGCATTGTGGGCAGCATTGTGCTGTAAGATTGTCGCTGACGTTGGGATTGGGACTCAGATAAAACATCTTTGCCTTTATGCGAGACAGAAGGTTGTGACTGATCCTTCGAGTTGTGGTTAGACTTAGAAGACTGCGATAAAAATTATAAGTTATTAGTATAATTATGTGATATATTAACCATATCATTATGAAAATACACATACCTTTTTAGCGGCATTCAAGCTTATGACCCACGCATGAGGCCATGGAACGGATGTATTAATAGCTTGTTCAAGGAACTGTAATTCTTCGTTCAAAGGTATGGGTAAGTCTAGCTTCTCATTGCCAGTCACAATTAAATCAATCATCACTCGAACGTTGTATTTCCCGAGAAGCATGCCATGTATTTTGGTAGATGCGCCTCTTGATCCATACATTGTGCCAATGGCAACAACGTTATCTGTGGACTCAACGGCAAGTTGACATGTTATACCCTATAAAAACAATAATTAATTACCTCTCCTAAGTTTAATATGGGCTTTTCTAATACGGGCTCTTCTAAAAGATACATACAATTATTAGTTAATATATAAAATCGTACATCTCCTAAGTCTAATATGGGCTCTTCGGTCACTAGCCTAACTTGTGCATCCTCTCTTACATCAACTTCACCTGCATCCTCTCTTAAATCAACGTCTCCCACGGCCTCTTGGACACCATGTTCATGCATCATCGAGTTAGTATTGGCAACACTTTCAGTTTTGAATCGTTGAGCTCATCTAACAAGTATTTCTTCTTCTATTTGCTGATTGGCAAAATTAGACTTTTGACGCCAATTTCTGAAGTATTGTGATGGGGAAATAAACTCAGTCATTCCCCTAACACGCACTCGATGTTCTGGCGTGTCCAATGCATCAGTCAAAACATCTTCAACCCTTCAACTGATGAAGTTCATCATGTAACAATTTTTTTAATTAATTGTATAGTATAAGCGTAATATTTTAAATTAAAACATTGTGAAAAACACTTACAATTCATTTGACTGTTTCAATCGCTTCTGGGTCTACAATCTCTTTATTCTTATTTCTAAGCTTCTTTTCATAGAGTTGCATGATATGATGGATCAGTACCATCATTTAGACCCTATACAAATTAATCACACATTAAATATATGCAATGATTAGTAATAATTATATGAAGAAACATATAATACTAAAATAGTTGTTACTTAATAGCTCAGAAGCCAAATGAGCATATCCTTCCGCGATATATGGTCAGGACATTTAACATTGGATTGCCTCTTTGATCCATCTTCACTTTTATTCTGTTTGACATATAAAATTATAAAAATAAGAATAAGAAGTTGGATTGCCTCTTTGACATATAAGAATATAAAAATAAAGCTTAAGTAAGTACCTTAAAGTCATCAGACAATCGATCTTTAACAAAAACTATCTTATTTATCTTGTGGAATGTAATTGTATAGACGAGGCGGAAATGCAAAAAGTTCAGGCTTATCCTTTACTTCTTTGATATATTTTGTAAAATTGAATCTGAACGTCCTGAATTTCTTTGACACCGACAACATAATTCTACGTTTAGATTTAGGATTCAACACGAACGACATTTGAAGACAATACAAGTCAGATTAGTAATACACACTAAACTTATATATATATATATATATATATATATATTATGATTGATATAGTAGTAAAAGTTTACCTCAAGACAATCTCATATCTTCTCTTGTAGATTGTTAGAGACATCTTTGGACCAATCACAACAGGTCGAAGGAATAGATTTCCTAACAAGAGTCTCAAGGTAACTCTGTAATTTAGTAGCACTGTTGCCGATTTCCTGACCTTCGGCATTATATTAAATAACGAGGCACTCACCAGCCATTCTAGATTGTGCAAGATCACGCATCACTATGATACCTCTAGTATGTCTGTTCCGATGAACATAAATGTTCTTAGCTTGATTATCATCACTCTCGGAGTTGAACATGATGTCAATATGTATTAAAAAGAATGTATGTTACAATTACGAAAGATTATGAAATGAATTTAAGTAAAATGATTAAATAAACAAATAGAATAATTATATCAAATTTAGAAATTGTAAATTGACATGTCGTAATGCATTCTTTATAAAAAGTTCAACTCATAGACTATATTCGGCTGACATTCGGTCCTTAAACATCCAAGACTTATCCATAACCAATTTAATTAAACTACATACAAATACATCACAGCGCAATATTATGAATCAAATCTACTTATTAAAAGTAAAAATTAAACATAAACAAAATGATGCAAGAGAACTTGGAGCAATAAGCACAATATATTAAAAATGAAGCTAAAACAAAATTGTAACAACAATAAAGTTCAAACAACAAAACTATAGTTGTTTATTGAAAAAAAAAAGGCAAAACTATAATTGTTTATCAAAATTATATATAGTTGCTTGAGGGAAATACACTAAAGTTGAATTTTAGGAACAACTTGATGCAATATTATCTCTAGGAACTTTAAGAACACTAAAGTTGCTTTATGAACTTTAGATATTTTAGGAACACAAAAGTTGCTTTAAAAACTTTAGGAACATTAAAGTTAAACATTCAACATCTATATATATATATATCTTAAAAGGTAAACCTTTCAATGCATTTCAAGGCATTTCAAGGCATGAGCTACATAAGTTGATCATGAAATTCAGGGAAACAACAAAACTCAAAAAAAGTGAAATGCATAATACCCTAACAAAAACTACTAAAAATCAAGTTAAAACTTATCCAAATTTTCGAACCAAAGCACTTTCTGGACGGAGAAGAGGCGTTTGCGACTAAAGAGCGGCGATGGCCGGTACATTTTTTCGATGTATAGTCAGAAATGCCTTCAAAGTGTAGAGAGTAGTGGGTTTTTTGTTTTAGAAACTGTGTAGAGCGTAACGTATCTATGAGACATTTTCGAAATGTTGGCGGGCACTAAAGATGTCGGGCCTCCCGCCATCTAAAGTCTGGTCTTTCTCGACTTTAGATGGCGGATGCTTTAGATGAAGGGCATTAAAGATTGGGCTGGAACTAAAATGAGATTACATTGCGGGCACTTTAGATGGCGGGCTGCCCGACATCTAAAATATTTTTAAATTTAAGATGTCGAAGGCTTTAGATGACGGGCACTTTACATGACGGGCGTTAAAGATGGCGAGCCTAAAATGAGATTAGGCGCTTTAGATGGCAGACTGCCCGCCATAAAAGTTACATATTTGATGTCGGGCAGCGCCCAACATCTTATGGTATATACATCTATACCTCCGTGTTTTGAAATTTCATTTCTCTAGCCCGACATCTATACATGAAATTGTAGTAGTGAAGACTTCTCACGAAGCATTCAGTTGTAGTAAAGAAGTCGTAACTTGCAAGAGCGTATGCGATCAATCAAGTTCGTCGAGGAACTAGATCAATCCTACTTAGCATAAGGACCGCCATAATTATTCAAAGTCGTCAATCAATGGGAGTATGTGTCACTCAATGTGAGTATGTTCTTTATAAATAACAACAAGCCTATCACCTAGGGTAAATGCAGTATTAATATGATTAATCAACATTAATTAATGAGATTAATTAATATAAAATTTTTGTAATCACACACTTTCACAGCACTAATTGTAATGTTTCTACTCTACATTCCTAACAAAAGGTTGGAAGGATAAAAGGAGAAATGGTGTTCCAAAAGGAATTGAATTGACTCCTCAAAAGTAATAAGGAGAACTAACTAAATAAGAAATAAAGTATGTGATTGAGCAAATGTTCTTATTAGCATATTTTAATATTTTGTTGAAAAAAAATAAAAACCAATGTTTGTTATGGTTGAAGAATGTTAAAGAGTCGTACAGTAATACTTGAATACTTGCTTGCAAGTACCCATAAAATATTTTCTTAGTTATATGTGATTTAAAATTTGTCGTATCATTTAACATAACAAAATTAAATAATTATTTTAAAAAAATTAAAAAAAAAACTGTGTGAAACTTTTTAAACCAAATTTATAATAAAGCAAGTATTTTTTAGTAATGGCAAGTGTTAGTCGGGTCGTATCAAGGAAATTACCAAAAACATAGCATGGAAGGCTTCTAGTTTTTGCTTTACTTGTTTTTTATGGAATGGAAAGTTGTTAAGTGGGTATCCAACGTCCAATTTGAAATTGAGAATCAAAATACATATAAAGTTCCCAACACAACCCATGTGCATCCCTTATGTAAATGAATGGCAAGAACACCAAATTCTTCTTTTACTGGCCCATCTCATAATTTCCGACATCAAAACCAAAACAAAAGAATGAAAACACATGATAAATTGTTTTCTTTTGTGTTTGCATGATTCTGCTTCTATTTTCTATTTCAGATTCTCAGTATTATTTTTTTGGACAACATTTTCATTAAATTTTAATTTTAGTACTTTAAAAAAAAAAAAAAATTCTACATTTTCATTTGTTTTTCAAAAATTTCAGTTTTATCCATTTTTTCAGCAAAGTGATTGAAAATGGTTATTAGTTGAATCTATGAGCAAACTGATTGAATCTATCAGTTGAATTGTTGATTGAAGACTATCAACTGAATTACTGATTGAAAGTTATCAGACGAAGTTAAACTATTGATAGAAGACTACAACTGATCTGATTGAAGCTATAAATTGAACTGCGAGAACATTTTGACATTTTTACATAAATGCCCATTTTTCTGCTATATAAAAAATATTTTGTCAAGATTTGTCACCTTCCAATTTGTCAAGATTTCAAGCTTCCATTTTTCTACCCTCCAATTTGTCACCTTCCATTTTTCTACCCTCCTCAATGACATAAAGATATATGAACTAGTACTAGGGGTGGGTGTTTAGTAAATTCGATAATCTGAATAACTCTAAATAACTCAATTCAATTTGACAAGTTGGATAGATTATCAATTATTTATATTGGGTTGAATTTAAATAAATAAAATTTTGTGTAAGTTGAATTAGTTTTTTGTTGAACTAAAATTAATACAAAATAATTTAAACTAACTCAAATTTATTATGACTATTTGAAAATATTACTTATAATGCATATTAATTCTATTATTATTTGGGATCTTTCCCTCAATAAAACTCTATAAAATAATTTATTATTCTATAGAACATACCTATCATATTAAAAATTGAAGTTATTTGTTAATAGAACTAGGATTAGTTTACTACAAAAATTAAAAACAAAAAACATATATATGTTTGAAATGAATCAAAAACAACAATTTAGAACTTTTTGTTCAAACCCAATATTAGATTGGTGAAATTTTCAAGTAGAATCCAAGAATTGATCTTAAAAAAGTTTCTTAACTAGAACCAACCCAATTCATATATGATGATGATATAGAAATATGATTGTAGGCCGGAGTAGTTTCATTTTTTTAAGAAATTATTTTAGTCATTACCCAAAATAAAAAATAAAGAAACAAGCTATTCGATCATACAAAAATAATAATAATAAATAAATAAACTTGTGAAGAAAAAAGAAAATAATAATAATAAAATAGAGAGAGAAAGGCAATGTGAACAACAAAGCCATAATACAATTCATTTCAAATGTATAGATTAATACAAGGAAAATAAAACAGACATAGTTAATGTAGAAATTAATAGAAATAAATGTATAACACTCAAATTGTCTGTAAAACAAGACTGCGGGCTACAATCTTCATTCAGCCGCTTCAGCCTTAATACACTCATAAAGACATAACCAAACTTTAACCCCAGTCAAAATATTCTTCCGATAATACCCCCAATCCTTGCTCTAAATTACGCTCAGATTAGAAAGTCTCGTACCCAAACAAACCCAACCCCATTTTTCTTTTCTAAAGAAAACCGTACAACCCCAGTAAAAATAATTAGTTGCGGTTAAACGCGGAAGTTCTTGCCGGTGAAAGTTTGGCCGAACTGCCAATGAGCGGGCACGATATTCCATGAGGTGGAGGTTCGTCGGTCGCTGCCGGTAACTCTGAATGACAAGGCCTGGCCCACCAACACGGCATTGGATTGCCAATTCTGCCCCCAGTTTCTTGTCATGCTCATCCACCCAGTCCTCGACCCTTTCACGCTAACCCTCACGATATCCCCTGCACCCGCCACGTTGCTGATTAGAACCAAGTTGAAGTAACGGAATCCGTTGATCGTGAACCTTATTCCTCCCTGCTTCCGGCATGGCACTCTGCGTAATTTAAACACAAGTTCAGAGGGCAAATAGGTAAAAATCTTAAAACCGTTTAAGATGAGTGTTGACACTCACCGGCGGTAAGCGACAGGGACAATTCCGGCGCGGTACTCGGCAATTTTAAGAAACACTGGCATGGCCAGGTCAAAGTGGGTGCGAGGTGGGTTGCACCATCCGCCATTGTCGTTAGGAAGAGCATAGTTAGGAGGGCAGAAATTAGTAGCGGTAATCAAGATGGATGGGCTGCCGGAATGGCACCATTTGGGGTCATTAGCGCACTTAATTTCGAAGCAAGCGCCGCAGCTCTGCCCGTTGTTGAACAGAGCTGTACTCAGCGCCGCCGTGCTTACTCCGTACCCTTGGCTGTACAAATTCCCGTACCCACAAGCTCCGCCTGTAACAACATTGCTTACGATTAAAATTTCTGCACAGATTAAACGAAATTTGGAATTGGTTACGTGAAATTGTTGAGAGTTGGGGCTTACCCATGGTGCCGGATGCGTCGGAGCCGCCGTAGAAGGTGGCGTGTGCGTTTTGCCAGGCGCCACCGGAGTAAACGCCCGGGATTCTTGCTTCCACGGCCAGGAAAAATGGGAGAATTAGAGAAAAGGCAATGCAGAGAGGAATAATGGTGGCCATAATTGAAGGCCTTGGTGGCAGAAATGTGAAAGAGAGGGGAAATGGAGATGGTGAACTGAGCACAAACAAGTGGACTACTTATGGAGGAGGGCAATGAGTGCTACAATGGAATATGTAATTTCAGGAATTTTAAAATTATACCATTTTTATATTTTTATTTTAAGCGCACATTAAATAATAAATAAATAAAATCTCCTATAAACTGCAAATTTCCTAATTCATTGGGGGTATGTTTGGTGGATTGGAACTGACCCATCTCTTTTTGTTGTTTAGTCACAAACTTTTATCACATTAAAAACTTTTCTTTATTTATTTTTTTTTCATCTTAAATAAACACATGGATTAGACCAGTTTTAATAAATATATTTTTATACACAATTATTTTTTACTTAGTTTAAGCTGGTGGGTTTATGGTATGTTTAAAAGGAAAATCAGAATGATTATAAGAGAATGAAAATTTGGATAGAATAAGAAAAAAAATAAATTTATAAAAAGAATCCGTTTGTAATAAAATAAATGATAACGAATAAAATGATTAAGGGCGCGTTTGGCTACAGCGTGTTGGGATGGAAAGGGATGGGATGGGATGGGAAGTGTTATTAAAACGGCGTTTGGGGTGATGGGTTGGGGTGAGAAGTGTTAGGAAAATGGTGTTTGGGGTGGTGGGTTGAGGTGGGATAAAAGTAG